>JAKCPI010011028.1:0-11860 GCA_023213315.1 Euborellia annulipes | reverse complement strand
AGTGCTTTACAACTTCATTTTATATTTAGTTCCAAAAAATAATTTAAAATCAAAAAGCTAAATATAGTAAAAAACATTTACTTTTTTTTTTTTTTCTCCGAGCAATTCGATTATCTGTTACACCAATAAGAGAAGGAAAATTCTCTTCGCTCCTTTATTACTTGACTCTATTTGTTTTCCCTTGTGTTCTGTCATCCGTATTAAAAGTGACTGAACAAGATAGGGTTAGAATTTAGGAGATAGAGAGAATAAAAAACTATAAAAGAAAGAGAAACATCTTCAAGATCCTTTATTGTTTTCATATAAAATTCTTCTATACAAAAGTGGGCAAAAATAAAAAATATTGATTTATGAATTTTAATCAAAATCGTCAGAGCCAATTTTGAGGAAACTAAAAAAAGTTCATGAGTAAAGTACTAGTACTCTTGGGCCGATATTGTTCAAAAGCTTCGTGTTACAGCCAAGGGGGTACCAAGGCACCCACCTGAGGCGTGAAAATAAGCTTTTGATCAAAATCAGCCAAAAAGTACTGATTACTGATGTTCTTTTTCAGTTTTTTTTTTTTGATTTTCTCAAAATTCGCTCCAACGAATTTGATTAAAATTCAAAAATCAATTTAATTATAATTTTTCGACCCCAGTGATATGGAATCATCTTCAGTACAATCAACAGATGTTTTGCAAATCGTTAATTTCTCCCATCCAATATGACAAAATGGCTGAGCATTCCATGAATGCAATTTTAAAATGAACTAAGATTATTTTAATCTCTAAAATTAAAATTAAAATAGTCCATTATAAAAATTGCATTCATGTAATGCTCAGCTATTTTGTCATATTGGATGGGAGAAAGTAACGATTTGCAAAACATCTGTTGATTGTACTGAAGATGATTCCATATCACTGGGATCGAAATATTTACAAATAAACGGATAATACACAGAAGTATTTATTTTTTGGCCGACGGTCCTTATAATTGAATTAATAATTCTTACGATATCTACAAACAATTCAATTATTTTTTAGATGCTCTTTAAAATGTATATTCTCATTTTGTCATTGAAATCTTTTGAAGACCACTTTACTCTTGTATTTCATAGGAAAGGTAGGAGAAATGGTTACCATGGTAAAAAAATATAAATATTTTCCCATGTTTTATGTCGACACGAAAAATCTGGGTGACAAGCACAGAACAAAACTTTCGATTAACGAAGGTAAGAGAAAGTTGTGTGCTGTGCGACAATCACACAGATTTTTTCAGGATAAATGAAAATAATTGAGATTGAAAAATAAAGATTATTCTTATTTTTTCTATTTGTATCAATGAATCGAAATTTCGTCTACAAATTATTCTACGTGAAATTTTAAACTAAAATCATGTATCATATGCTTTATGTTGAAATTAATTAAAATTATATTATTTTTTTATTAAATAAAAATGGGAACTTTTTTTATTATTTCTTTTGTTCTATTTTTATCGCCGGCGACAATAGAGGCGGGAGATGGCAAGCGACGAGACGAGGGGAAGAGGAGGGGAGGGGCTTGACTCTTACTTCTGCTGGACAGATTAATAATCTATAAAATTACAATTATCAAAATATTTTTTTGTTTTCTGGACTTAATCACTTTTGTCATTAAAAGTGTTAACTCTAATAATCTGTAGTGAGGGTCTTTCATATAAATAATTTATCTCTAACGTCGACTTTTTTGACGATTACAATACTTAGGCTTACTTCGTATACCAAAAAGTAAAAAGATAAATAAAAAAAATTTCAAATAATATGAGTGACATTTGTCAAAAATTTATTTGACACAAGCAATGTTCAAATTTAATTTATTCAATTTTTTAGTCTATATAAAAAAAAAAGGAGAGATGAATTGAATTATTTCTTTATATAGATATGCATGTAGTCTGGTAATTTAAAAAAATTGAAAATTAATTTAATCCCTTGTAATGCAATTTCTCTCTTGGAATGTGGATATATCAATTTTTTTTTTTTAAATTAACTTTGATTTATTCAATAAAAAAAAATAAAAAAAGGATCAAATAAAATTAACTGATCAAAAATTGTTATAAAAATAAAAAAATAAACTTAAGCTAATCAAATAGTAATTACTCAAACAAAATAATATTTTTATAGGCTAACAATAACAGATGCATGTTTATTAGAATTTTTTGAGTTGCAGAAAAGTAATATAAAATTTCAAACAAATAGATGCCCTCGGCCTTGGTGTAGTGGGTGGCGTGCTGGCAATTCGTACCAAAGTTTCGCTACCCGTCCCAAGCCAGAAAAATTTATTTCATTTGAATTGACTACAAATCAATTTGAAATAAATAGAGATGGAGTCTAAATGGCCTTCGTTACCGAAAAAGACCTTAATGAAATAAAAAAAAAAAAAAAAAAATAGATGAGATTAGATGCTTATTTTTAAATTAAATTAATAAACTCTTTAGAGAGAAATTTGCTTTTTTTTAATTTATTACCCCTGATAAAAAAAAAACTGCAACAGCCAATCTAATACTTTCTCTCTATATATATATATATTACATATATAGATAGGTAAGAGAAAGTAAAAAATAAAAATAATAAATTTATTTTATTTAGGTAAATCTTTCCCAAAATAAAAAAATACTTTTTTTGTGGTTTAAAATTCAAATCCGAGTTGACCGCTGGGCCGGTTGTTTAAAAATATGAAAAAATTTTTCAAGAAATGGAGTGCACATTTAATACTAAAACCAAAAAGTATAGGGCCCTCGGGGGCTTGGTGTAGGGGTTAGAGTGTTAATCTCGTATACCAAAAGTCGCGGGTTCGGACCCCAGGCAGTCCGATGATTTCATTTGGATACCAAATGGCTTAAACGGACCCTGTTACGCATTAGTGTGTCAAGCGCCAGTGAGCGCCAGCTACCGCTCGCCCCCCCCCCCCCCGCCCCAGGCGCATCAAGCTTTTGGCGCCCCTCGAGCATCCGGCTTTTTTTTTGAAATTTCATAATAAATTCATTTTATATCAGAAATCCGGAGAAAAATTCCAAATAAAGTTGAAGCAAGATTCAAATACTAAAAAAAAAAAGGTTGAACAAAAAACGGCGCCCCAGTTGAGCTTCGCCCCCACCGCCCTCAAAGGCTAGTTACGCCGCTGCCAATATGTATATTAATCAATAACGGGTATCGTCAAAGACATATATGGCCTGAGTTTCCGAAAAGACTGAGTGAATGAATGTGTGTGTGAGTGTGAGTGTGAATGAGGAAAAAAGTGTGAGTGTTAAAAAAAAAAAAAAAAAATTTTGTAATTTTGTCATCAGATAATCATGGCGGCCATGACGTCAGAAGTTGAAGGCCAATGTTTAAGTGAATATCTTTTTACAAACACTTTGATAAAAAAATTCAAACTTATACTAAATCTTACCCTAATCCAATTAAATGTAGTTAATGATAAAAGATTTGGATTAATAAATTAAATCATTTGGTAATTGGGCTTTGGAGATGCAAAAGAAAGAATCGTACTCAGCTCACCATTTGAAGTGATATCCATTCTCCCTCGATTTTCCATTTATTTGCCATTTCATAAACACTTTTTGAAACACACACTGCACACTCGCGATATTAATCAACTAATTATGTAACTTTTAACACTTTACTTTAAATAGAAATGTGAAATTAATTTCGCACTCCCGAAACCGTGTGTAGAAGGTTCGACGATTTTCTAGAGACTGGCGGGCAGGGAATTGGCGGGTAGGACTAATTATAGAAAAAGAGTGATGTCATCTAAACGCGCTCTGATTGGCTGATTCGTCAAGGAATAAAATGCCGGTGTTTAGTAGCTAATTTAATTTATAATTAAATGAATATTATTTGTCAATTGTTTTTATATACTGTACATTTTTACTACTTAATATAATATTATTTACATTAAACAAATTTTATATAAATGAAAGAATACATGTATTTTTATAATAATCTTGTTTGTCTTTATTTTTAATTGGTATATTAGTTCCTTAACTATCTAAAAGATGGCATGACATTCATGATTTGAAAAAATTTTGAGAAAAAATAACTTTCCTTCCTCACACACTTAAAAATTTAATTTAATAATATAATAATTTTTTTCTTAAAAATATATTTTTTATTATTTATTATCATTTATTTATTTGTACATATTTGTTAAAATTCCCTAAACATAGGGTTACCAAAATTTATATTCCACAACTCTCTTTTTTTGTTTATGAAAATTAAATTAATTTTAAATTAAATAAAAAAGGAAATTAATAGTATGTTTTAAAAAAAAAAAAAAGGAGAAGGAGAGGAGTTAGGGAGGTTTGTTTGTTGGTGGGAGAGAAGAAAAAAGTAGAGGAGGAGCCGGGGAGGAGCGAGAGAAGAGGACTGGGGGGGGGGGGGGGAGAGAACCCCCCCCACCCCCGGGGGGGCAAGAACCCCCCATTTTTTAATTTTTTTTGGGGGGGGGAGGGCTTGGGGGGGGGGGGGCGAATTGAATAAAACAGACAGCCTTGCAAGCAAATGGTGTGCAAAATTACAAGGCACCGCCGGCAAGTGCTGCCTCTGGTGACCATTCTATAAACCCTTTTGTTAAAATGAAATTAATCTTTTAATTTAATCAAACAAATTTCATAAAATTAGTATAAATATCACAGAGGGAACAACCTTAAGGGAGAGGGGAGGGGGCCAGAAAGGCGCCCCCTCCTCGAAAAAGCAAAAATCCAAATATTATGGTCTATAAAGGGGCCTGGGATGGCATTTGAATAGAAAGAGAGTGAAGGTAATGAGTGCGAGTGAGATAGAGAGAGTCGCTTAAAGATGCTGACTCTCCGTCCTTGGTGCACATGTACCGGATTGCAAACAATGCGCGTGACGTCATCTTTTCTCAGAAGAGAAGACAGAAATAAAAAAAGTAATAAAATTATTTGTTTTTTTTTTTTTTTTATTCATCGAATTAGAAGAAAAAAACAAATTAAATAATTTAAAAAAATGAATATGAAAAAATTATTTTAAAAAAGGAAATAAATGTATTCTAACTTTTGATTGATTATTGAGGTGGAATTTATTTATTTTTCTTCCTGAGACGGGTGTTGAAGTTTTTTTTTTTTTTTTTTTTTAAAAACATTCACACTTTTTTCTCATTCACACTCACACTCACACACACATTCATACAGTCTTTTCGGCAACTTAGGCCATATAAGACTTTGACGATAACCGTTGTAGAGAATATATCTATTGTGGGGTCAGGCATTTCTATTTAAGCCATCTGGTATCCAAATGGCTTAAATAAAATCATCGGACTGCCTGGGTCCGAACCCGCGACGTTTGGTATAGGAGGTAGGCGCGCTACTTACTACCCAAACCCGGGGGCTGTGTTGAAGTTAATTATATTTTCAATTTATATTTCGGCCTCTAAGATCATTTATTTATTTATTTATCTAAGATCATTTGACTTTGGGGAAATTAAATAAAATGGCTTCCAGCAGGTGAGAGACTCAACACTCAGCGGGTCACCTATCCGCGGTCCAGCAGTTCTTAGCCTTGCTTAACCCGAATTTCCTCGATTTTTTTTCTGCCTATTCTCAGAAGCTATTAAATTTAAAAAAGTTATTTTTTATACTCAACAAATTAAAAAAAAAAAAATATCAAACAATTAAAAAAATTATTTTAATAATTACCTTCGATAACTAAAAATCTATTCAGTTTTCGGAAAAATGTCAAAGAATAAAAACTTTTTAAAATAGAGTAATTTATCACAATATGATAAAAAAATTGAAAATTTCGAAATTTCTGAAAAAACTTATTTGGTAAAGTACTACTTCCAAGTGACGTATTTACTCCAAAAGTTGATAGAAATCTACAATTTTAGTGTAAGGAGCATATACAAAATTTCATCCATCTAGCTGGTTTGGTTTTTAAGCAATCGTTTTCACACACACACACCCAAACGTAATTTCAAAAGAGTATACGAGAAAGTCTCGAGGAAGTCATTCCCCATATTTTAAAAATAATAATTTAACAGCTTTTAAGTCAAATGTTTTTTTTTTTTTTGAGCATTTGGAAGAATTATAAAAATTGAACGAGAAAAAAAAAATTAATTGAGCAGTCAGAGAATATTGCCAAATAAATGATAGTTATATATTTAGTTAGATGTAAAATCTTTCAATTCTTCATCAGCCTGGGGTCCTAACCCGCGACTTTCGGTATAGAAGGTAGGCACGCTACCAACTACTCCAAGTCCCGGGGGAAAAAAATCTGCTAATTGATATGGAATACTTTTTTTTTTATATTATATATTAAACTTTGTGTATTCTATGAACGTAAACAAATCTTCAAGCAAGCTCTGGATTGGAATATAGTAATGATAATTTTTTCATAGTCCCCGAGTTTGGCGTAATAGGTAGGGTGCCTACCTCCTATACCAAACGTCGCGGGTTCGGACCCAGGCAGTCCGATGACTTTATTTAAGGTATTTGGATACCAAATGGCTTAAATAAGAATGCCTGGACCCCCAATATGTATATTAATCAATAACGGATATCGTAAAAGTATTATATGGCCTGAGTTGCCGAAAATACTGTGTGAGTGAGAGTGTGAATGAGAAAAAAGTGTGAGTTAAAAAAAAATATATTAATAATTAAGTAAAAGCGATCGGCCGCAGGCGGGCCCGAGCCAGCTGGCGGGAGGTCCAGGTGGCGAAGTTCGCCAAAGTCGAAAGAAACGTTTATTTAGATATAATTCTATTCGCCGTAGGCACTAGTTGGAACATTATAAATATCTATTGATATATAAGGTCTACTGCTGAACTTTGATAGAATCTAATTCAACAAAACAATTACTCTTGGTTAAATGTTGCATAGGTTTAGGATGAAATTTGATTTATCCATCTTCATTCTTTAATACAAAGAGATTGTAATTCAATTGATTAAACTAATAGCCTAATAAACTAGTCTTTATTAAAAAGAAAAAGTGGGTACTTTAGACAAATTTGTTAACAAATTTCAGAATTATCGAGGTATGTTTGCAAAGGTTGCCAATTAGTGGTTGCTTCTCTGTATTCTATTAATATAAATTACCCTCAAAGTAATTTAGTTGGTGTCAATATAATTTCAGTTCCAAACAACAATTTAAAAGGAAGTTCTAAACTTTTCAGTGTAAATAGAAAGTAACAAATATTTCATTCCCTGAGTTAATTTCAAACAGGAAGTGAGAAAGAAACTTCTCAAAGTCTTAGCAAATAATAATGTGGGTGCCATAGTATTTTTAAAGAATTTATGCATGCAAAGGAGGACTTGTGAGTTCAGGTTCTCCTGAAAATCAAAGAAAAAAGAAAAGAATAGAACAATAATAGGCCTACCCGTATATAAAAAGAAATAAAGGGTCGGACTAACAATGTAAGCCGAGCGCACAACTTTGCCCACCCACTACTCAAGAAAGAAATATTTGTCCCCCCCCCCTAGAGCTCCCCTGATGGTCCGATGTTATACATATTATATATCATTTTACTCGGGAGGAAGTCTAGTTTCTAAATATATAAAAAAAATTATAGGTTATGTAAGAAAAAAATTTTGTCCCACCCCCTAGAGCCCCCCCTGATGGTCCGATGTTATACATATTATATATCATTTTACTCGGGAGAAAGTCTAGTTTCTGAATATATAAAAAAATTATAGGTTATGTAAGAAAAAAATTTTTGTCCCCCCCCCCTAGAGCCCCCTAATGGTCCGATGTTTACCAAAAGCTTTTCAGTTCTTGGCCTCTACCCCTAGATTATGGGTGCAAAATTTCAAAACAATTGAATGAATAGTTTTTGAGATTTCGTTGACGAAAAAAATTACCACAGACACACACACACACACACACACACAGACATCATTCCAAAAACTACTTAAATGGATTCAGGGGACCTCAAAATGCATTTTGGCAGCTTCAGAAAAATTTCGATTTTTTTACGATTACATTAACTTTCCCTGCCAACCTACGGTTGATGGGCAAAGTTAAAAATTACGTGAAGAAGCTTACAGCGGTACGACGATGTTTACTGGTCAAAGTGTATTACTCCACTGAAGAACAAATTTTAAAAACTAAACAATTCAATTCTCCTGTCTATCTACTGAAGATGGTTTCGTATAGCTCCCGAAACATCGACATAGGGATAAATAAATATCCTGGACACATTTTTTTTTTTAACGTGACAACGCCTTACAATGCAGAGTAGGGAAGCATGCACGAACAAGCTGGATAAAAGCACATGAAAATTTGCTCGCTATCGGCAAGAATAACTCCTCTTTCTTAGTTATAATTATTTTGAATAATCGGTTAAAAACTCTTCAGCTAAAGAATTCATCATTTATTTTTTCCTAGTATTTCATTTTACCGGGTGAGAGAACGCGACAGGAAATTATTATCTGAAGGTTTAAACCATTGTAAATTCCTAACGGCTAATCAGATCAGATTAAATTTGTTGTCAATTTGTGCAGAAGGAAAAACTCTAATTGACTATATAAAAAAAATCGCGATTAATAGGCTCAATTTTTTTCCAAAAAACCTTTTTTTTTGGACACTTCTATTAGTAAGAAAGGATATGAGAATTATTTCCAAGTAAAACCGCAAGAGATCTTGTTGAGAAAAGGAAGACAGGGGAGTTCCTATTCAGAATAGACCAGGAATGACAAATAAAGTTTTTATCAAAGTAATAGAATGAAATACAATTTTTCTACTTTGTTTTTATACGGGGTGGCTACCCATAGAATTTTAAAATAAATATACAAAACATTAAAAAATTTTAGTTTTCTAGTATAGAGTTTAATAATCCCTAATTTTTGAATTTAGAAAAATCCGATGATTCAAGACAGAGAAGTGACGTTCTTAGTGTTATAAGGGAGTTATTATATAGTTGACACCTATCCTTTAGGGATGTAAGTCAAGACAGAGAGAGAAAGATGTCAAAACAAGTTCCTTCCATCATCATACAAGATCTTTCTCCAATACAAACATCGTATCTTTCTCATTTAAGAAAATGAAAATTCATTCCTATCACGTTCCTTGAATTGCGAGGGAATAAAATTGATAAGTTATTTAATTAATATTGTATAATAATATTAACAAGCACATAATGTAATCAGGGAGAGGGGAAATTGGAAAACGTGTGATCTAATTGAAATAAAACCTACTGTACCTAGATTAGATAGAAGATATTTTCCTATTTTTTCTTTCAACCACTCATGAATTCACGATACACAAAGAGAAGCACGACAGGCACAAATACAACGTCGGGAGAATCTTCACCTAAAACAGATTGAAAGAAAATGTTGGTAACATGGGCGTAACTAGGGAGGTGGGGCGCCCTCCCCCCAGGAGGCTCTCCGCCCCAAGAAAATTTGAGACAATATTGGATCTTCCAGGCCCTCCGGAGGATGGCTGGTCCCATGCCCCCCCCCCCTCCCAGCCGAATTCCCTAAGCTAGAGATTCGAGAGAGAAAACCCCCGGAAAAAAGTTGAATATCTTAGAAAATGAATATCGAAATTTTACTTTCTCTTATCCTATATATGAAATATAGTCGAGATTTTGATGGATATACATGTTTTGAGGTCCTCTGAGTTCAAAAAAGTGGGTCCCGCAAATTGGTCTGTGTGTCTGTGGTGTGTCTGTGTGTATGAACATTTTTGATCATGAAGAAAATGAGCTAGGAGATTGAAATTTTATATTTGAGTTAGGCACCCTCCGAACTCGTGTAAATAAGCTTTTAAACAAAATCGGCCACTTTAGCCTACTGAGATACTTTTTTAGTTTTTTTCGATTTTATCAAAATTCGCTCCAACGATTTTTTTTTTAAATTCATATATCAACTATTTTTTAGATAAATATAGCTAAATATTTTTCGAGATCTATTATTTGAATAAGATAATAGTATTCAAAATACCTCGATTCGGACTTTAACTGAGTCATAGATATATTTAACAAGACATGTGAGTGTTCTTTATTTATTTTTTAGATGTTCTTTAAAATGTATATTCTCATTTTGCCGTTAAAATCTTCTGAAGACCACTTTACTCTTGTTCTTCTTAGGAAAGATAGGAGAAATGGTTGCCATAGTAACAAAATATAAAAAATATTTTCTATGTTTTTCTACATTTTGGATTCTAATATATTGGCGGAAACTAATCATATCTCGACACAAAAAATCTGGGGTGACAAGCACACAACTTTTAATTATTTAGAGAAGAGAAAGTTTTGTGCTGTGCGACCACTCACACCAGATTTTTTCTGTCTTTTTGCAAGGAATAATTCGCATAAAATAGCAATAATTTATTTTTCTTTAAAAGATAATCTTTAAAATTAATAAATTTAATAAATTTAATTTTATTGCTTGTGTTCTATAAATAGATCATTGTTGGCGCCTCCCCCCTCCCACTCCAGCCAGTGCGGCGACCGTCGCCGCCTCAGGCAGCAGCCGCCAGACAGTCTAGAGGCACACGACGCGTCGCGACGCTGCAGCTCCAACGCCAAGGCATTCTCTCTCCTCTCTTCGTTGAAATTCTCTCAAATTCATCACCAACAGGTAAATATCACTAATTATTTATTGCGTTTCAATTTAATTATAAAAGCGAAGTTGAAGAGATGCATACAGTTATCGTTTTATATCGCAATTTTCTTATGAAGGTCAAAAAGCAAAAAGTTTCAAATCTTAGGTTAGAGTGAATTCAATAATGAAATATTTTTTTAATACCATTTATTTTCAAAAAATAAGACATTAAAACTGATTTTAATTCGTCTCTTTAATTAAATGTAAATAATATCAAAATTTTAATTCATATAACAAATTTCTTTGGAAAAGCTGAAAATTAAAATAAAAAAACCTTATTATATTTATATTATAACTAATTCGTTTCCCTTTTGGACAATCTTCCGAGCTGTCGTAAAATATATTTTTATAAAAAGAGAAATTGTTTATTTGTTAAAAAACTTTTCCATCAACAAAATTCTCGTTCAGAATCCTTTGTCATGATTATGATATAAATATATTAACGAATTAACTCAAGATGTATTTACTTCTTTAATTTTCATCAACAAATTTAAGTTACATTTAAATAATTATGAGTAGCTACCAATCAATTGAAATAAATAGAGATGCGGTACCTAATAATAATAAAAGAATAGAATAGAATTGGAGTTTTTCAATTTCATTACATAATTAAACTATTTATGTTTTTAATACATATTTCATTTTTTTTTCTTTGGTAGAGGAAAACAAAAATTTAATATTAAAAAAATGGGTCGTGAATGACTTTTTTTTTGTTGAAAACACTCACACTTTTTCCCCATTCACACTCACATTCATACACTCATGCACACAGTCTTTTCAACTACTCAGGCCATATAAGACTTTAAAAAACGTTAACCGTTATTATGAGAATATATATATTTGGCATTTTTATTTAAGCCATTTGGTATCCCAATGACTTAAATAAAATCATCGGACTGCCTGGGATCCGAACCCTCGACCCTTGGTATACAAGGCAGGCGCGCTACCAACTACGCCAAGCCCGAGGGCGGATTTTTTTTGTCTTTTTAAAAGAAATAATTCGCAAAAAATTCATTAACAATGAAAATCGTCTAATTTAATTTTATTTCTTGTATTATTGACAGAGCATTGTTGGCGGTGCTCGCTGGCTTCCCCCACTCCAGCCAGCGCGGCGACCGTCGCCGCCTGAGCCAGCCGCCTGCAGTCAGTAGATAGGCAAGCAGGCGACGCTGCAGCACAAACACCGAATCTTCTCTCTTTCTCTCTTCGCTAAAACTCTCTCGAAAAGATCACCAAGGTAATTATCATTCACTTATTATATATTCCGCCTCCAATCTAT
>JAKCPI010011027.1:0-17034 GCA_023213315.1 Euborellia annulipes | reverse complement strand
CCGCTACAAGCGCTACAACACGCTAAGAGATCCTAATGTGTGTGAATCAATTGAAGCTCGTCCACTGCAAGCGCGCGACAACACGCTACAACGCGCTTGAGCAGCAAGGCGCTACAGATCCCAAAAAATGGGATCTGTAGCGCTGTAGCGTCTAACCCCTTTGTTTTTCTAACCTAAAATACTCTCACCGGCAAAAAAAAACCGCAACACTTTGTTTTTTCACTTAATAAAATTGATGCAATTTAAATTGAATAAATGTCGATATCTGCAATTTGTGGGACAAAAAATAAGATTAAATAGACCTCAGAAGAGCCTCAGGTGCTATCATCAATCACTGTTTGTTCGGTGAGAGTGTAATTGTTAAATGAATTTTCATAAAATTCTTTTAATTTTTTATCAAGTGTTTTATGGATCAACTGTTTTGCAAATATCAGGTTTGATTTTTCATCACCGTCAGGACCTTTAAAGATAAACATAGAGCAGGTTTAATTTATTTTATATTCAACCACTTCCCTGTATTCAACACATACTTATTCTTTTATGGTCGACATTACAAATTTTTCTGATATATATATATATATATATATATATATATATATATATATAAAATTGATAAAAATTAACACTTTTTGTTTTTCACATTGAGTGATTTGGTGAAGTAACTCTGAAGCGGCTCTTCGAGGTCTATGTAAAACCACCTTCATCCCAGAATATAAAGAATTTTTGCAAAGGTGATTATTTTTTGAAATTTAGCGAAAATAAGCATATAAATTTCGAGATTTTTTTTCTTGGTTTTATATTTCAATTTAATTATTTATTAAAATTATATGATTTTATTTTATTTATTAGTTAGAAATGTATATGAAATTTTATGTCAAATGTAGCGCGCGAAGTAGCGTGCAGTGGACGACCCTTGTCGCGTGATATTTTGTCGCGTCTGCCTTGTTGTCGCCCTTGTAGCGGTAGCGTCCAGTGGACGACCAGGCTGAAGAGGGGAAACGATGAATTGTAGGAGTTATAATCAATCATGGTTATGATCCAGCAAAAATTATAATAGAAATCAAAAGCCTTGGAGGGGAGGGGGGGGGTATTGAGGAATAACCACCTCTGCTCCCCTAAATGACTCACTCTTGATATTTTCCAATAAAAGTTTCCGATATCAATTTTAATTTTTAAAATTTCCCGGCTTTTGAATGCTAAAAAAAATATTTCAAATTATATATCTAAGCAAAATAATTTAAGTATTTATTTTATTATATAAAAATATAAATTAATTTAATTAATATTTAATTTATTTTTACCAATTAAAATATATTTTTTCATTAGCTTATGTTCTTTTTTGATTAACGTATTGTTTGAGGAAGAAATCATGGATAGCTAACTTCATGTTGTTGCTTTCGTTATTGCTTTCCTCTTTTAATTTCTCTCTTTTGACTATCTAGTGAAAATGGCTGTCGGTAAAAATAAAGGCTTGTCCAAAGGAGGCAAAAAAGGCGTTAAAAAGAAGATGTAAGTAAAGAGTTTTCAGCACATTTTGTTAAAATATTAATTATATTAATATTTTATACATATTTAATATTTCTTTCATTTATGATGCTTAAGATAAAACTGGATTACCTTCCTCTTAACCTATCTATCTAAACGAGCCACATTTTTGTTTTTTAGTGTCGATCCTTTTACAAGAAAAGATTGGTACGATGTTAAAGCTCCCTCAATGTTTGCAACACGACAAATTGGCAAAACTCTTGTTAATCGTACCCAAGGAACAAGTAAGTAAATAAATATGTTAACATAAGCATGTTTTACTTTACATTAAATATTTTGAGATCCCATAAATATTTTCTCTTTAAAGATTTAACTAAATCTTTAAATTTACCAAATATTTATTTATAAAAGTAAAATTCCTGAATTTTGAATAAAAAGTTTATGTATATAATTTTTTAGTAGGCCCTATGCCATTAACATGATGAAAATCAATAGGTAATATATATTCTATTCTAATTATTCTCGATATATCTCAGATAATTACGAATTTTAAGCCCTGTGCGCAATTTTGAGATGGGATCTAGGCCGTTAAATAAGGTTTATTGTCCTTTATAAACATATAGTTTTCTTTTTTTTTTTCTTTTTCCATATATATATATATTTCATTCATTTGTTTTTAGCAAAAAGTTGTTTAATAGACCCACGTGCCAATTTAGGAATAATAGTTTTCAGATTTGTTAGTACAATCGACGGCTTTGCTCACTAACAAAATAACTCCAACATGTAGCAAAATCAAAGGCTTTCATTATATTTTCTGAAAGAGTTTCTTGAAACATTTGGTCCACGGGGTGGCTGTTATCATTAAAAAGAATTAATTATTTTAAAATTTTTAAGAAATTAATATTGAATCACATGAATATTCAGAAGCTTATATCAGATTCAAGTGTTAATTGGCGTATATTTTTCTATTTAACAATTAAATGAGATATTATTTCTGCTGGGTCCAGAATCCCCAGGGATCTTGAGTCTATAGCTAGGAAATCCTGGGTCCATCAGTAAAAATAAAGCACATTTAATTGTATATAGGCTAGAACATAAATTAGAGTGGAAACGTAAGCTTCTTCCTAAAATAACAATAAAGTAGAGAATATTTTAATGTTCTTATCTACAGTTAATTTATATAAATACAATGTTTAGGTTAGTCATTCATTCTCTGACTTTCAATTTTTTTTAATCGGAAATTTTTAAAATGGACATATATATGTAATAAGTATATTTGTTTGAGAAAATGATTTTCATAAACAAATGTAGTAGAACAAACAAAATACCCAGTGTTGTCGGCAGGGAGATCAGGAGAGATAAATACCCGGAACATTATAAATTCCTCGTGACAAAAGGAAATAGATACATTTTAATAATAAACAATATTGACTAGCTAATTCACAGTCTATTTGGCGTTGTTTTCCAAACCAAGTTCTATATAGTTAATACATTTTAATAATACGGTATTTTGATCTGTGATTTTTGAACAAAATATATACGGTAATTTAAAAAAATAATATATACGAGTGTAAATAACAAAAATTTATTTTTGTTTTTTAGAGATCGCATCGGAAGGTCTGAAAAATCGTGTTTTCGAAGTCTCTTTAGCAGATCTTCAAAATGATAACGATGCCGAACGTTCATTCCGTAAATTCCGGCTTATTGCTGAAGATGTCCAAGGAAAAAATGTCCTTACTAATTTCCATGGAATGGACCTAACCACTGATAAATTGAGAAGTATGGTTAAGAAATGGCAAACTTTGATTGAAGCCAATGTCGATGTGAAAACTACTGATGGATATCTTTTAAGAGTTTTCTGCATTGGATTCACTCATAAAGATCAAATGAGCCAGAGGAAAACGTGCTATGCCCAGCATACTCAAGTAAGTTGTCTTAATATTTATATTGATTCAAAATATTTAATCGCAACAAATACAAAATAATTTGAGAGTTCAGTAAGTGGCAATATTAAAGCACCCTATATCTTTTCTCATGTGATTATTTCATTGTTTTTATAAAAAAATGTTGAAATAAATAAATCAAAAGAACCGAAAATCAATTTATTGGAATTCTCTTATATGTTGTAACCATAAAGTTTCAATTAAAAATGTTTGATATTAAAAAAAAAAAAAAATCACATGAAAAAACGTCTAAAGGTGTTTTAATATCTACGTCCAATTTATACCAGCGTATATCGTCGGTCCAATCCAAGACCAGTCTAACTTAAAAAAAGCGATTTTGAGTTTTTTGCACAAATTATCTGCAACTGCTTCACAATCGCTTTTAAAAAATCTCCAAAGGACGAGAGAATTACCTAAAACGTCCTTAATTAAATTTTATTAAATTCTTCTTCTTTATGTCACAACATAGAACTACTCCCCCCCCCCCCCCGAATAAAATTTCTTATACAAAATTTATATCATTTTACCCTTTTTTTTTTAGAAAATTTTCCCTCGTGACTCAAATAATCACTCCATTTTTCCCTGTTGTGAAAATCATTCGACCTTTTTTTTTTCTTCAAAAAATTTTATAAATTCAACTTTGCATTGGCCCTCGGGGCTTGGTGTAGAGCGTGCTAACCTCGTATATCAAACGTCGCGGGTTCGGACCCCAGGCAGTCCGATGATTTTATTTAAGCCAATTGGATACCAAATAGCTTAAATAAGAATGGCCGGACCCCATATATGTATATTAAATCAATAACGGTTATCGTAAATGTCTTATATGGCCTGAGTTGCCGAAAAGACAGTGTGAATGTGTGTGTGAGTGTGAGTTTGAATGAGAAAAAAGTGTGAATGTTTTTTTCTTTAAAAAAAAAAAAAAAAAAAAAAAACTTTGCATTGTTATGTCACACTTAGACAAACACCCGGGTCCCCATGTCATAATTAGTAACGTTTTGTCCAGACCCCCCCCCCCCCCTAACGCGTTACGTAATATGTCGACGATCCCTAATCCATTTCTTGTAAACAAAACAAATTGCATTAGGTCTTGTCTTTGGGAGAGTTCGAATACTAGTACTTTACTAATGTACTTTTTTAGTTTTTTCCAATTTTATAAAAAGAAAAAGAAAAAAAAATCACCAAGCTCCAGCTCGGTCATCCCGGAACTGTTGATTTAATCTTGATTTTTTATCTTTAATTTTTTTTTATGATAAATTCCGCGATACGTTATTGAAATTTTATGAATTCACAATCAAATCATTAATTCATTTTACTTTTTTTAGGTAAGAGCTATCAGAAAAAAAATGGTTGAAATCATTACGCGAGATGTTGCCAGTGGTGATTTAAAAGATATTGTTAATAAACTTTTGCCCGATTCCATCGCTAAAGACATCGAGAAGGCTTGTCAAAGTCTCTACCCACTTCATGATGTTTATATTCGCAAGGTATTAATGTAATTTTATTTTTTTGGGATCTAAAAATATTAATCATAAATTGAAAGAATTTAGAGTAGAAATTATAAATACTTTTGTCTTTTGCTATTAAATTTTTATTTATTACTTGATAATTTTATTAATCAATTTTTGAGATTGTTCTTTTGAACATAATTTTTTACTTATCGCTTCATAAAAATAAAATAAATTTTTTTTTTCTAGGTGAAAGTTTTGAAAAAGCCAAGATTTGAACTTTCCAAATTGTTAGAACTTCACGGTGATGTTAAAGGAGGTGGATCAGAAGAAATTGGATCCAAAGTAGATCGTCCTGAAGGGTATGAACCTCCAGTTCAACAAAGTGTATAAATATGGAGAATTTTTAATTTGAAGAATAAATTGATATAAAAAAAAATAAAACAAATAAATTGCATTTCTTTTTTAACCTATTTTTATTAAAAAAATTTTCTAATAATCCCATCCAAAAGATTGACACCACTCCCATAATCCAAAAACAAAGTTTTTACACCTACTGAAATATCATTTAGCCTATTTAATACCCGTTAAGGGAAGACAACAAATAGATATGCTTATTATATTAAAATGCGAATTTTTTCACTTTATTTTAAGATTTAAAATCTCAACCGTAGGCTCTAATTAAAAAATTATATTAAAAATTTGATGTGACTGGTGACAAAATACATAACTTATCTTTGGTAATTGAAATTTGTGGCAAGCACTGTCTCACCAGATTTTTAACTTTGCCCATCAACCGTAGGTTGGACAGGTAAAGTTAATGTAATCGTAAAAAAAATCGAAATTTTTCTGAAGCTGCCAAAATGCGTTTTGAGGTCCCCTGAATCCATTTAAGTAGTTTTTGGAATGATGTCTGTGTGTGTGTCTGTGGTAATTTTTTTCGTCAACGAAATCTCAAAAACTATTCACCCAATTGTTTTGAAATTTTGCACACATAAACTAGAGGTAAAGCTTAAGAACTGAAAAGCTTTTGGTAAACATCGGACCAGGGGGGGCTCTAGAGGGGGGGACAAAATTGTTTTTCTTACATAACCTATAATTTTTTTTATATATTCAGAAACTAGACTTCCTCCCGAGTAAAATGATATATAATATGTATAACATCGGACCATTAGGGAGGGTGGGGGGACAAATATTTTTTTCTTGAATAGTGGATGGGCAAAGTTGTGCGCTCGGCTTAGTCCGACCCTTTATTTTGTAGACGTATATTTACTTTACCCCAAAATATTAGAATTCAAGATATAAACTTAAAAAAAATATATTTTATATTAATAAATTAGTTTAATTTAGATTGACTTTGCAGCTTCTTCACCTTTAGACGTCTAGCGAATTTTGAGAAAATCGAAAAAAAACTGAAAAAGTACACCAGTAAAGTACTAGTACTTTTTGGCCTTTTTGTTTAAAAGCTTATTTTGAGTGGCCGGAACGGTACCTAACTTAAATAAAAAATTTCAATCCGATGGCTCAATTCCTTCAAGCTAAAAATTGCTACAAACACACAGACAGACCGATTTGCGGGATCCACTTTTTGGAATCGGGAGACCTCAAAACATGTATATCATCAAAATCTCGACATGAAATTTTTGACATGATCGCAATACTCTATATATTTCATATATAGAGTAAGAGAAAGTAAAAACGGTATATATAGTAACCCGAAGTTAAAAGAAAGTAAAAAATCTAGTGTGGTTGGTCGCACAGCACCCAACCTTTTCTTACCTTCGGTAATTGAAAGTTATGTTCTGTACTTGTCACACCAGATTTTTTGTGTCCACATATATTGAGTACTCGTGCTCACGTCACTCCCCTGCTTCTCTTATACATTGCTTGACGCGGGGCCCCCACCAAATCATTTTTTTGTACTGATGATGGCCAGGCGTGATGCCGGTGCAAATATTTACAAATAAAAGATGAACAAGAAATTAAAACGCTGGAGGTATTTTCAGGCCAAATTTTAATACCACTATACAGTCGACGTTTCGGGAGACTAAACGCCTCCCTTCATCAGGACTAATGTGGTTTTAAACAATCATTAAACCACATTAGTCCTGATGAAGGGAGGCGTTTAGTCTCCCGAAACGTCGACTGTATAGTGGTATTAAAATTTGGCCTGAAAATACCTCCAGCGTTTTAATTTCTTGTTCATCGATCTGCACCAGGCTTTCCTAATCATCAATTGTCAAATAAATAAAAGATGTGAGAGGAGTCAATTGAATGCTGGTTTTTATTCTCCCTTCCTTAAGTTTTATATAATTTAAAAATTACCGCTTAAAATTTGATTTGAATTTTGCTCAAATTCCCTCCATTCTGTGCAAAACCAACTGTGCAAACCTTATGGAGTCATAAAATTAAAATAATTTAATAATAATTAATCATAAAAAAGTAAGTTATTTTGTTTTAAATTAAGCCTAGTTTATACTTTTAATTATTATTAAATTATTTTAATTTTAAAAATGTTTAAACTAGTGCCTACGGTGAATTTTTTAGATTAAATTAAATACTCTGTTGGATATTATGAAATAAAATTTTTTTTTAATTAAAAAGGTATTTTATAATCATAAAATTTATTTAGAACATGGAGAATAAAAATTCAACTTTGTGATTTCATTCTACATTTTTCAAACGTTGGTACCTTGTATCCCCACCCAAACCTACAAACTTCCCTTATTCTCCCTTCCTGTTTTCTGATCAGCTGATCAGTTCCTGATTGCCCTGATCATAGAATAAACTTAAGCACGTTAGTTTGATCATTTTTTTATGAAATTAAATATTTTTTGACAGTGTTTTATTTTTAAATATTAATTATGTTGGTCTTGTTCGAAACCCAGGCTGGCTTTGCCATATTTAAGGTAAAATCATTTGTTTAATTTTCAATCACAATATATTAATATAACTAGATAGAGTTGAAAAAAGATGGAATTTTTTTCAATCAACATTCAAACAGACTGTAATTAAGCCGGTCAGATAGCAATTTGCGAGATGAGTTCGTGTATATTAATTTTGTATTTATAATACAATAGATTTAATACAGCTACTTTTATTTTTACAACATATATTTATATTAATATTTATATTACAGCTTATTGATGAAAACAAATTAACAGAAGTTGAAAATCTATATCAAGACTTCGAAACACCAGAAAGAGCTAGCAAAATGTAAGTACATTATTTCAAATAAAGGGTTAAAGAGGAAAGCAGCCAGGTAGGGAGACTTTATTAAATTAAACTCCATTTTAGCAAAACGTTTCGGCCGATTTATGTCATCTTCAGTTGCAGTGGGATGATTAAATCGACCGAAACGTTTTGCGGAAAAGGAGTTTAATTTAATAGAGGTTTCCTATCTGGCTCTTTTCCTCTTCAACACTTTATTCAATTCTACACAGCCACTTTCTACATTAAGTGCTGTACAGTGAGGGACAATATTAAGTCCCACCCATACGTTTTCTACTTGTGATTATTTCATTGTTTTTAAAAAAATTTTATCTATTTTTTAATGGAAACTTTCATGGTTTAAACCTAGAAAATTTCCAATAAAGATTTTCATTTTATTTTATAAAAACAATGAAATAATCACAAGTAGAAAACTCATGGGTGGGACTTAATATTGACCCTCACTGTACATTATTTCTTTTTATTATTTTAATTTGAAAAATCACAATAGGGAGAAACGCGACCCATCATATTCCCACTATAAATATTCGTTTTCATTGCATTTTCACCAGTTACCAAGCCATTTCTGGGTTCTAGAATACGACTAAAAGCATTTCAATCAAGTTGTATAAAATTTTACGAAAAAAATAAATAGATCTGCTGAAGCCAATAGAAAAGTGTTTATGAAAAAATATATATATAATTTTTATCAAACAACTTTCAACTGGTGCCGGGGTATAATCCTAGAAACATATTAATAACATACGAGGGATGTTTTTGAAATACTCTACAACGAATCCTAAATTATTTCGCTTAAAACTCAAAAGTTTATTTCAGGGGTGGCGAAATTTTATTAATGAACGTGCCATTTTTTCTAAAGAAATGTTTAATTAGGCCATAAGCGTGCTATCAAATAATTTTGTTCGTAATACAATATTTCATAGTCAACTTTGTAATTTTGAACTAAAATGCAAATCGTTTTGATCGGTGGCCCACGTGCTATCGCATCCCTATTTTATTTTAATGTAAAGTAAGCTCTCATTATTTCTAAATTGTCATTTTTTTTTATAGAGTAATCAGACTAGAGACAAACAAAAAAAAATAATTAAAACTCACCGAGACAGCTATTAAATGGAGAGAAGTAATGGCAGATTTTAGATCTTATTACCCGCAGTTCACCAATCCTCATATGTACCCTATGAGATAAAATAAATATAGTATCAGATAAACTTTTTATTAATGGGAAAGGGCATATAAAATTTAAAAAATGGAAGAAGTAAAAGTGGCCGTGATATTTAAATAATAAAAGAGGAAAGGAGCAGGCAGCCAGGGTATTAGTCTCCACGAAATGAAACTCTTCTGTTTAGGATACAGTTTCGGCTTTAATTAAATAATCATAAGTCCAATTATTTAATTAAAGCCGAAATTGTTTCCTAAACTGAGAGTTTCATTTTGTGGGGACTAATTTCCTGGCTGCCTGTTCCTTTCATCTATTATTATTTAAATGATGGGATTTTTATATAAAAAAGAAAATTAGAATTAGAGAAAGAGGAATGAGTGATGTCATTGGTCATGTATATAAAATCTTTTTTTACTTTCTCCCGGCCTTGCTATGTAAATAAATATTATTTCATTTTTAGTTTTCTCCGTGCCCGAACGGTTAACCGGAGGCTCGATTTCCAGCCTATGCCAAGAGAATGTCTCTCAGGGGGATCTTGAACGAGGTTTACCCAGCCTTCATAATTATAAATGGGAAGCTACGTGAAAATTATGAAGTAGCGACCAAGATTAAGGTTGAGAAGATAACCGACTTGGTAAGCCTTAATACCTTAAGGCAGCGATCTCAAAATATTGTTTATGTTTTTTTTTTAATAATTACTGTTTGATAGCTATGTTCAAATACATATTACGCTTTCATGCTTATCTTTATATATATATTTTTGTTTTTCTAGTGTGAAATTAAAACATTTCGAAAAATATGCGGATACGACAGAAGCCTTGGCTTCGACCACTGCCCTTTTGGAGGGTAAACTAACAAAGTCTTTAAGAAAAATGTTAAAACGAGTGACAGGAGATGATCTTCAACAACAATTGCTAGTAGCTGATGCTAAACTTGGAAACGCAATTAAGGATAAATTAAATTTATCATGTGTGTCAAATAATTCCGTTCAAGAGCTTATGCGGTGTATTCGATCACAAGCCGAGGGGCTTATTGCTGGTCTTCCTCAAAAGGAAATGACTGCAATGGCTCTCGGTTTAGCGCATAGTCTTTCGAGGTATAAATTGAAATTCAGTCCTGATAAAGTTGATACAATGATTGTTCAGGCAGTAGGACTTCTTGATGATCTTGACAAAGAATTAAATAATTATAATATGAGATGCAGAGAATGGTATGGATGGCATTTCCCAGAAATGGGAAAAATTATATCTGATCCAGTTGCTTACGTCAAAGCAATCAAAATAATAGGTAAGAAACATTTTCATAATTTATTTTAAAATAAAAAACTATATTATAAAAAAAATTTGTGATCATTTTAGGAACCCGAAATCATGCTGCTACCTCAGATCTTTCCGACATTCTTCCAGAAGAAATCGAAGAGCAAGTGAAAGAGGCAGCTGAAATATCCATGGGAACAGAGATTTCTGAAGATGACATCCTGAATATTCACCAGTTATGTGATAAAATTCTTCAATTTACAACATACAGACAACACTTATCTGATTATCTTCGTGCTCGAATGCTTGCCATTGCTCCTAATTTAACAGTCCTTGTTGGTGAGATGGTTGGAGCTCGATTAATCTCACATGCTGGCTCTTTGATCAATTTAGCCAAACATCCTGCTTCTACTGTACAAATATTGGGAGCTGAAAAGGCACTTTTCCGAGCTCTTAAAGCTCGCAAAGATACGCCCAAATATGGTCTTATTTATCATTCTTCAATGGTCACTCAGTCAAGCACAAAATTTAAAGGAAAGGTAATATTAAAAAGAAAATCTATTTATTATACATTTAATTTCTTATTTATCATTAAAATAATAAAAATTTTCCTTTTTTTTTATTTTCCATTAAAAGGTTTCTAGAATGTTAGCTACTAAAGCTTCTCTTGCAACTCGAGTTGATGCGTTTGGTGAAGAAGGAACTAATATAGAACTCGGTGCTGAACATAAAGTGAAATTAGAAGCTAAAATTCGATTAATGGAAGAAGGATTCTCTAGAAGAATTAGTGGAACAGGCAAAGCAAAAGCGAAATTTCAAAAATATCAAACAAAAAGCGAAATAAAACAATACGAACCAGCTCTAGATGTACACACAGGTACAAAACGTAAACACGATGAAATCGAACAGGACACTGAAGAGGCTGCGCCAAAGAAGGCAAAATTAATTGAAGTCATTAGCGAAACTACATTCAATGAAGATGAGAATAAAACAGAAGGTAAATATTAATTGCTGATTAAATTATTTGAGAAGCTCTCAGATTTATTTTTAAGTTCCTTGTAAACGAGTAAAAATTCTTTTATATATCAAACCAACTTTAATATACGCTCTTTACAAAATACCATTCTTAAACTTCCTTAATTGAATTGACTACAACATTTTCATTTTTATTGTTTTTTTTTTTTAATTTTACGATGGCTGAAAAGATAATTCAGAAGTGTAGGAAAAATTAAGGCAACCACCATACAGTAAAAAAATAATTAGATTTCGTAGACTTTTGGGGAACGCTTCATTCCCATCTTAAGAACGATAAATTTTTTAAATAGTGATGATTAAATGCATTATATCCTAAAGAAAAAAGACAAAAAGAATCAATTCTGTTTTTCAACGTTGTTAGAAATTATAAAATGAATATAGGAAGATTTATTTGTATTTGGGCCAAGGTAGTGGTGGCTTATTAAAACAATATATGTTATATTATTTTGATTTTTTTTTGGCTGCAACTGTAGCAGTTTCGATGGCATCCCACCATCATCTTCAGGCCTAAACATAAGAATACAGACAATGTACAAATTTATTTTTTCTCTCTCTAGGAACTAGTTTTCAATATAGGTGTATATATATTTGTGAGCTTTCTTAATAAAAAAATTTGTTATAATTGTGTGTTCCCTATATTAAAGTCTTACATTTCTAATTATATTTTTTATTCTTATTATAATTACCTTATATTATTATAATTTCTGTGACACAGGATTTTATTTAGTAAATATAATAAGAATAAAAAATATAATTAGAAATGTAAGATTTTAATATAGGGAACACACAATTATAATAACAAATTATTTATTAAGAAAGCTCACAAATATATATACATGCAACCTATATTGAAAACTAGTTCCTAGAGAGAAAAAATAAATTTGTACATTGTCTGTATTTTTATTTTTAGGCCTGAAGATGATGGTGGGATGCCATCGAAACAGCTACAGTGGCAGCCAAAAATAAAATCAAAAATAATATAACATATATTGTTTTAATAAGCCATCACTACCTTGACCAAATACAAATAAATCTTCCTATATTCAAGATATTTAAATGAAAAATTGTACAATCCCACATTTATTTATAAAAAATCATATCATCATTAACATACTCATATTATAATATAAAGCGCTAGCGGCTGACTTCCTGACCCTGTGTGTATGTGCCTATCAGGGCACTGATTGGCCAGAATAAAAGGAAGTTGAGTCAAAGAGGGAAACTTAAAACTTTTAAAATTTCCTTCGGCGGACTTTTCCACTTGTATTTTTATATATTATTTTTTTTTTTTTGTTGGGGGGACTTTTTATATTTTTTTTTCTTTGTGACATATTGCATTTAATCATCGCATGAATCGTTAAAAAAAAAAACTGAAAAAAATTTTCTGTCTACTCAAAATTTTATTTATTAATAAAAATAAAAACATCTATATTTTTCAGAATCAGAGAAGAAAAAGAAAAAGAAGAAAAAAAAGAGTTTAGATAACTCAGAGCTGGAAGTTACTCAAGAAGAGCCAGGTTGAACAACAAGAGGAAGAAGAGCCTAAGAAGAAGAAGAAGAAGAAAAGGAAAGTCTAGATAACTCAGTGCTGGAAGTTACTCAAGAAGAGCCAGTTGAACAACAACAGGAAGGAGAGCCAAAGAAGAAGAAGAAGAAGAAGAAGCAAAGTCTTGATGGTTCTAAACAAGAAGAGGAAATGGGAGAAAGTTCAACTCCTTTAGATGAATCAATCTCTAAAAAGAAAAAGAAGAAGAAGAAATCAATGGATTTAGCTAGTTGAGAATTAATTAATTTTTTTCGAATAAATTAAGAAAATGCCTTGAAATATTTATATACTTTTTAAAAATGAAACAGAATGCTATTTTAAATTTTGTTCTCAAATTTAAATTTTGATTATTCATCTCTAATACAATAACTTTATATTTCTCTTTTTCATCTATATTTTGATATCTGTTTAAAAGAAGGTACCCTCAATTAAGTCCCCACCTCGGAGCTAGAGCCTTGAGTATATGGTATAATATATAGTGGAATAATTTTAATGGCCGAAAAGGTAAAATAAAATCTGGTACAGATTATTTTATCGGAAATTAAAATTATTTAACTATATACCATATAGTGTACCATACACTCAAGGCTCTAGCACCCAGGTGGGGACTTGTGGCACTCGCTGTACCTAATTGTGATAAAATAAAAGCGTTGTTAAAAAGAAAGGAAATGAATTCTTACAAGAACATCTAATACATATTAATATTTTCAAAGAATTCTATTTTGTTTTACATTGATAACTAATTACTTAGAATATAGCCCTTGAATGATATTGTTATATATAATTTTCTATTATCTTTTAAATACTTTTTAAAGAAATGGAATTTTCAGATACAGAATATCTTAATAAAATTAAAAATATAATTTTTTATTTTTATATAATTTATTTTTATCACCTTTTAATTAATATAATTCATTTTTTTTATTCAGACAGTACTGAGCACAGGGGCGGATTAAATCGGGGGGGGGGGGGCGATCCCCCCCCCCCCCCGAGAAGAAATTCACAATGTTATAAAAACTAGTAATCTAAAGAAATTATGATTTCTGGGCTTTAATTTCAATTGAATTTGTTACCAATCAATTTAAATAAATAGGAAAGGGGTCTAAATGCCATAGATGCCCACAAAGTCCTTAAATAAAAAAAAAAAAAAAAAAAACCGCCCCCCCCCGACAAAATTGCATTAATCCGCCACTGATTCAAAGAGAGTATTTTTCCCAATTTATTAATGTTAATAATATAATAAATAATCTGGTCTTGGGTTCGAAAGAGGTAGAAATTTTATATAATCCAAAAATAGCAAATGACATTTAAATATGAAAAATTTTATCAAATTTTATTGAAACCAAGTGAATTTATTCAAAGAGAGTATTTTTCCCAATTAATAAACGTTAATAATATAATAAATAATCTGGTCTTGAGTTTTAAAGAGGCAGAAATTTTATAAAATCAAAAAATAGCAAATGACATTTAGGATATGAAAAATTTTATCAAATTTTATTAAAACCAGCCGAGATTAATCAAAGAAACTATTTTAAGCAATTAATAAACGTTAATAATATATTAAATAATTTGGTTTTGGGTTCGAAAGAGGTAGAAATTTTATATAATCAAAAAATAGCAAATGACAATTAGATATGAAAAATTTTATCAAATTTTATTAAAACCAAGTGAAATTCTTCAAAGAGAGTATTTTTTCCCAATTTATTAATGTTAATAATATAATAAATAATCTGGTCTTGAGTTTTAAAGAGGCAGAAATTTTATATAATCAAAAAATAGCAAATGACATTTAGGATATGAAAAATTTTATCAAATTTTATTAAAACCAAGCGAAATTCGTCAAAGACAGTATTTTTTCCAATTAATAAATGTTAATAATATATTAAATAATCTGGTCTCGGCTTCGAAACAGGTAGAAATTTTATATAATCAAAAAATAGCAAATGACATTTAGATATGAAAAATTTTATCAAATTTTATTAAAACCAAGTGAAATTCTTCAAAGAGAGTATTTTTCCCAATTAATAAATGTTAATAATATATTAAATAATCTGGTCTTGGGTTCGAAAGAGGTAGAAATTTTATATAATCAAAAAATAGCAAATGACATTTAGATATGAAAAATTTTATCAAATTTTATTAAAACCAAGTGAAATTCTTCAAAGAGAGTATTTTTCCCAATTTATAAATGTTAATAATATAATAAATAATCTGGTCTCGGCTTCGAAACAGGTAGAAATTTTATATAATCAAAAAATAGCAAATGACATTTAGGATATGAAAAATTTTATCAAATTTTATTAAAACCAAGCGAAATTCGTTCAAAGAGAGTATTTTTCCCAATTAATAAATGTTAATAATATAATAAATAATCTGGTCTTAGGTTCGAAACAGGTAGAAATTTTATATAATCAAAAAATAGCAAATGACATTTAGATATGAAAAATTTTATCAAATTTTATTAAAACCAAGCGAAATTCGTCAAAGAGAGTATTTTTTCCAATTAATAAATGTTAATAATATATTAAATAATCTGGTCTTGGGTTCGAAAGAGGTAGAAATTTTATATAATCAAAAAATAGCAAATGACATTTAGATATGAAAAATTTTATCAAATTTTATTAAAACCAAGTGAAATTCTTCAAAGAGAGTATTTTTCCCAATTTATTAATGTTAATAATATAATAAATAATCTGGTCTCGGCTTCGAAACAGGTAGAAATTTTATAAAATCAAAAAATAGCAAATGACATTTAGGATATGAAAAATTTTATCAAATTTTATTAAAACCAAGCGAAATTCGTCAAAGAGAGTATTTTTTCCAATTAATAAATGTTAATAATATATTAAATAATCTGGTCTCGGCTTCGAAAGAGGTAGAAATTTTATATAATCAAAAAATAGCAAATGACATTTAGGATATGAAAAATTTTATCAAATTTTATTAAAACCAAGTGAATTTATTCAAAGAGAGTATTTTTCCCAATTTATTAACGTTAATAATATAATAAATAATCTGGTCTTGGTTTCGAAAGAGGTAGAAATTTTATATAATCAAAAAATAGCAAATGACATTTAGGATATGAAAAATTTTATCAAATTTTATTAAAACCAAGCGAAATTCGTCAAAGAGAGTATTTTTCCCAATTAATAAATGTTAATAATATATTAAATAATCTGGTCTTGGGTTCGAAAGAGGTAGAAATTTTATATAATCAAAAAATAGCAAATGACATTTAGATATGAAAAATTTTATCAAATTTTATTAAAACCAAGTGAATTTCATTCAAAGAGAGTATTTTTTCCCAATTTATTAATGTTAATAATATAATAAATAATCTGGTCTTGAGTTTTAAAGAGGCAGAAATTTTATAAAATCAAAAAATAGCAAATGACATTTAGGATATGAAAAATTTTATCAAATTTTATTAAAACCAAGCGAAATTCGTCAAAGAGAGTATTTTTTCCAATTAATAAATGTTAATAATATATTAAATAATCTGGTCTCGGCTTCGAAACAGGTAGAAATTTTATATAATCAAAAAATAGCAAATGACATTTAGGATATGAAAAATTTTATCAAATTTTATTAAAACCAAGTGAATTTATTCAAAGAGAGTATTTTTCCCAATTAATAAACGTTAATAATATATTAAATAATCTGGTCTTGGGTTCGAAAGAGGTAGAAATTTTATATAATCAAAAAATAGCAAATGACATTTAGATATGAAAAATTTTATCAAATTTTATTAAAACCAAGTGAAATTCTTCAAAGAGAGTATTTTTTCCCAATTTATAAATGTTAATAATATAATAAATAATCTGGTCTCGGGTTCGAAAGAGGTAGAAATTTTATATAATCAAAAAATAGCAAATGACATTTAGGATATGAAAAATTTTATCAAATTTTATTAAAACCAAGTGAATTTATTCAA
>JAKCPI010011026.1:0-15051 GCA_023213315.1 Euborellia annulipes | reverse complement strand
GATGGATATACACGTCTTTGACACACCATTGCATAACATGGTCCATATGTAAAGATATAAGATTTCATTATATTATTAAATTTTTCTGAAGATAGGGAAATGTTCACTCCAGAGCTGCTTGTGAGTCATTTGCTGGGTGCATCAAAGTATGAGATCAAGGGGACGACAATAGAGAGATAAACAATTTGTTTTTCTTATCTCAGGTTGTTTCACTCTGGAGCTATGATTAGGTAGCTTCTGGAGCGAAAGTTGAAGGGTTAGCATCAAAATGTTTTTCAAATGAAATGGATACAAATAAATTGAATTAAATAGGGACAAGATCTAAACAAAATCGGATGCCGAAAAAGACCTTAAAGAAATTTAAAACAAAAAAAAGCATATTATATTAAAAAACCTGATGTGACTGAACGCATAGCACACAAGATTGTCAGATCAGATTTTTTTATTTCGAGATATATTTAGTTTGCGACAGTACGATACATTCAAATTTCAATATGTCGCGAAGCCCATTTTTTGAATTCAGGGGACCTCAAAACGTGTATTTCGATCAAAATCTCGACATCGAATTTTTTACATGAACCCAATAGTTCCTCTCTCTATATATTAACATATATAGAGGTAAGAAAAAGTAAATATTTGTAACAAATCGGTCATAAAAGACATATTTTTCAAAAAAAAGTCTCTGAGTAGCAAAAAAGTAAGAAAAGTCTCAAAATTGACAAAAGTCAAAAGACATTTTTTTCTCTCTCTACTATTTGCATTTGAATGCATTTTATCTAGAATGAATACGTAAATGGGTAGTGAGATCAGATTTTTTAGTAAATTGTTTTGAACATGTTTCACACTTGAATGGCTTCTGCCCTGAATGAATAAGTAAATGTCTAGTGAGAGTAGATTTGTCAATAAATTGTTTTGAACATGTTTCACACTTGAATGGCTTCTGCCCTGAATGAATACGTAAATGTCTAGTGAGAGCAGATTTGTGATTAAATTGTTTTGAACATATTTCACACTTGAATGGCTTCTGGCCTGAATGAATACGTAAATGCGCAGTGAGAGTAGATTTGTCAGTAAATTGTTTTGAACATATTTCACACATGAATGGCTTCTGCCCAGAATGAATACGTAAATGTCTAGTGAGAGCAGATTTTCGAGTAAATTGTTTGGAACAAATCTCACATGTATTGATATATCTGTAAGATCTCTGACGATTCATTTTTTTGTTGGCAAATGGCCTGTTTGAAGTCTTCTTTTGGAACTTGACATATTTTTTTTATTTTCATTGTTTTTAGTGAATTTTTTCTTTTTGTTTTTTTCTAAAGATTCTTCTTTTTCTGAAAATGAAATGTCTTAATCAAAAATCAACAAAAAAATTAAAAAGAATGTAATAACAATTATAAATTGCTTTTTATCACCTTTTTTTCTTCGCTTTTTGAGAAAATTAAAATTTCTTCTCTCTATTCTTTGTATAACGTTAGATAAACATTTCTTCGAATGCTTCCATAGAAAATATAAATTTATAAAGTTGGTTTTACAAAGAATACATGGGAAGACTGGACCTAATGAAACAAAAAATCAAAAACAATGATACAAAAAATGTGTCTGAGAATTTTATTAATTTTTTGAACTTACAAATAATACAAATTTTTTGAGTAAATACCCCCCCAAGAATAAGTAAAATTAATTTCTTAGAAAAAAAATGAAGGAAATCTAAATAAACCAGAGAATTTCCTCAAGTTCTTTTAATTTCCTTTTTTCTAAGCAGAACCTTAATGACAGGGGCCGAAACAGACTAATTCGGGCCTCTGTTAAGTGTTTTAAAAAGTTTTTTCAGGTTAATTTCAATTTCATATAATTTCAAAATTTTCGTTGTTTTTAGAGAGATTTGTCGGAAATTGGCTTTCCGCCCACTATTTTAAGCTAATAAAGAGAGAGGGGCAAAAGAAAGTCAATCCAAAAAAGTCACTTAACATAAAAACTATCCGCTTGCTTATTCGTTAAATAAAACTCCCAGAATAAGACGTTTCGGCCTGAATTTATTTGGCCATCTTCAGTTATTGGGAATTATACACATAATGCTAGTGCATATGTGATTAAACCAGGATTTGTCAATAATAAAATTTATTTACTTAATACAAAATTATATGGCTTCTGTTCTTCGTTCATGAATCGATCTTTAGTTTTGTTCGCACATGATTTGTTTTTGATGGTTCGGTAGCGTTTAAAATATATATTTGCGAGTCTAAAAGACCCGCAAATTTTTGATTAAAAAAACCCAAACTGAAGCCAAGAACCCCCTAAATTTTTTTTAATTTTTTTTTATCTTACAAGAATCTAACTGCAATGGACCGAAATAGAGAATATTAAAAAGAAGATGCACGCCTTAATTCGTCCTCTTCTCGACGGGATTCTACACAGAGGGGGATAAAATGGTCTAATTCCTTGTAAAACAAAAAGAGAAGAAAAAATGAAAATGCCAGAAAACTTTGTTTTAAAATCTGGTTAGCAAATGGGCAAAACACCAATACAGACTGTACGTTAAAAAAACATTCCTACGTATACCATGTGTCAGGAAGCAAAAGAACCTTGGAGGAATTTAGAACGAATCACAAATTGAGAACAAATGAATCATGAATGAAGCAAGCCAGCGCCATCTATAGTGAGCGTACTTTATAATAAAGATTAGCACTTGATTCACGCCAAATTTTATTTTAAAGACATCAATCAAATGTTTATCTTGCCCTCGGGGCTTGATGTAGAGGTTAGCGTGCTAACCTCGTATACCAGACGTCTCGGGTTCGGACCCCAGGCAGTCCGATCATTTTATTTAAGCTGTTTGGATGGATACCAAATGGCTTAAATAAGAATGCCCCAATAGATTTATTAATTAATAACGCTTATCGTAAATGTCTTAGGCTATTGTGTTATAAATTCAAATATTTCTTTCATTTATAACTTGGTGAAACCTCACATATACTAAATAATTTTACTTATAAATATGTTTCACGTACAACCTACACCACTTTCCCTCCAAACTATAAACATTTTATTTGTTAAACAAAAGTTATAGAAATTTAATTTCCATTAAAAAATTCATAATATTTAAATTTGTATTATTTTCCGTTTTATAGGCGCCTCAGAGAAAACCGTAGGTGTGCCACTGCACACGTCGCACACGCCTTAGGCCGGATAAAGTAAGCAAAAGGGCCGCGGCTTTTGCCCACCCCTGGTCTAAGAGCTAGTGAACCATCCGTCAAACCCGTTTCCCATAAAGCTAGAAACATTTTATTTATCAGTCAATTAAGAAAGTACCGTTAACGGAACAGGAAGCTTTTGAACAAAATCGGCCAAAAAGTACTATTATTTTACTGACGTACTTTACCAGTTTTTTTGCGATCTTCTCAAAATTCGTTCTAACAATTTTGTTTAAAATTCAAAAATCAACTATTTTTCTGGTGCGACCGGTCACACTAGATTTTTTTACACTTAAGCATATGTAGCCTTGTGGGTGCAAGTTAAACAAATTTTTTTGACATTTTTAAAAATCTAAGGGGTGATGACGTAACCACGAGATGCCTGCCAGAACGGTACTGATAATAAATCAGCATTTCAAATGTTTCTAGCTTTGAGGGAAATGGGTTAGTCGGATGATTCACTAGCTATATTATTATATTTTATACAGTAGCATATGTCAGAGATTATTAAAATGATGAACATCAAAAAATAAGTAATGTACAAAATTGGGATAAATAAAATTATATTTAAAAATTTGGTGTGACTAGTCCCACAGCAGATAACTTTCTCTTACCTTGGGTAATTGAAAGTTGTGTTCTGCGCTTGTCACGCCTGATTTGTTTGTTTCGTCATATATTATATTTAGGGTCAATTCATACAATACAATTCAAGATGTAAAATTTATAAACATGGGGAAATATTTATATTTTAGAAGAATGGCAGGAGGTGGCAGCCAGGAAGGAGCGTCTCCAAAACAATGAAACTACCAGATATTCGCGACGTTTCGGTCGAAATTTATGTGACCATCATCAGGCAATCAGGAGATGTCATATGTAAAATTATATAAATATATTTATGCATATGTTGTTCTGAACTGAATATTAATTTTGCTATTAGGCAATCGGAAGGCTTAGATATGTGAGGAAGTAATGACAATTTTTACTTTCTCTTACCTATATATGTGTTATCTTCTTCTTTATATATATAATTCTTCTGTAGGTGTGTATGTGACTGAACTCCTCCTAAACGACTGAACCGATTTTGATGAAATTTTTTGTGTGTGTTTGTGAGAGTCCCGGACAGGTTATGTTTCACAAATAACAATAAGTTAATGAGTAATTAACCGTTAAAATAAGAAAAAAATAAAAATTAGGAGAAATAGTTGCCATGATCACAAAATATAAATATTTTCCTATGTTTACGATTTTTGTTTACATCTTGAATTCTAAAAAAATATCGGCGTTAAGTTTTTGTCTGTGTACCGGGAGAGTCCCGGAAAGGATATGATTCACAAAAATCTTAAGTTCATGAATAAATAATTAACCGTTAAAATAATCTATCTATTGGGAAAAATGTTTGTATGTACCGGTATCTAGAAAATCCACAATTTTCAAAGGGGGTCCAGGGGTCGCAGCCCTTCGGCGGGGCTTTCCGTCTAGTATACGTATATATGTATAGAGAGAAAGTATTGGATTCATGTCAAACATTCGATGTCGAGATTTTGATGGATATACACGTTTTGAGGTCCCCTGAATCCAAAAAAGTGGCTTTCGCGACATAGTGAAAATCGAAAGAACCGTACTGTCGGAAACTAAATATATGTCGACAAGAAAAATCTGGTCTGCCAAGCACAGAACACAACTTTCGTTTACCGAAGGTAAGAGAAAGTTGTGTGCTGTGCGTCGTGGTCAAAAAAGTTTAGGAAACACTGTTTGATAGAATATGTCAGAGATTATTTAAATGATCAAGATCAAAAAATAAGTAATGTACGAATTTGGGATAAATGAAGTTATATTTAAAAATCTGGTGGGACTGGCGCACAGCACACAACTTTCTCTTACCTTCGGTAATCGAAAGTTGTGTTCTGTGCTTGTCACACCATATTTTTGTGTCGACATGTATTTAGTTTCCGACCATAGGGTACGATAGAATTCAAGATGTAAAATTTATAAGTATGGGAAAATATTTATATTTCGTTTCCATGGCAACCATTTCTCCTATCTTTTCTATGGAGTACAAGAGTAAAGTGGTCTTCAGAAGATTTCAATCACAAAATAAGAATATACATTTTAAAGAGAATCTACCCACCCCAAACCGCCCGACCCAGCAGTCATTAATTTTATTTAAAATTAAAAAAAAAAAAAAAAAAAAAAATAAAACAACAAATAATATATATTTATTATAATTAAAAAAAAAATTAAAATCAAAAAAAAAAAGATGTTGGATGGTGGGGGGGGGGGGGGGGGGGGAGGGGAAGTGTTTTTTTTTATAAAAAAAAAAAAAAAAAAAAAGGGGATTTTAAAAATAATTGATTTTTGAATTTAAAAAAAATCGAGAAAATCGAAAAAAACTGAAAAAGTGCATCAGTAAAGTACTAGTACCCTTTGGCCGATTTTGTTCAAAAGCTTCGTGTCACGTCCCAGGGGGTGCCTAACTTAAATATAAAATTTCAACCTCCTAGCTCTTTTTGTTCTTGAGATATTTTGTTCACAGACACACAGACAGACAGAGCATGTCGCGAAAACCACTTTTTTGGATTCAGGTGACTTCAAAACGTGTATATCCATCAAAATCTCGACATCGAATTTTTGACATGAAACCAATACTTTCTCTCTATATATATATTAACATATATAGAGGAAAGAAAGTAAAAATTTGGTGGGACTAGTCGATGTATTTCCACCAAAATATTCTCGACATCGAATTATTAACATGAATTCTCTATATATTTTAACATATATAAGATGAGGCAAAGGAAAAAGAAAACAAATTTCCAATAAATGACAGAAGAGAAAGAGATTAGGTTATAAAATAAAAATGAATTACCAATATGAATTGGATACTTGATATCGTCGTTTGAAATGTCTTCTTGTTTGACAAGCGACATCTTTTTAGCAATTTAATGGATAGAATTTTTAATATTTAATTGTAATTCAATATTTCATATATTATCAAACTGTTCAAATGATAATAATGCAATGACTTGGCAAATATGTGGAATCAGCATGTAATGCACAGATCAAGTTTCATTCTGCTCGGGCGAATTCGTTTTTTTTCGGCTCCTCGAGCTCTGACGCCCGTGGAGTCTCCTTGCTATTGATTTTAATTAATTTACATTTAAATATCACTTATTTGATCAGTGGCGTAGCAAGGATTTAGGCGCCATGGAGCGGCTCAACTGCTGGCGCCCCCCCTCCCCCTCGAACACTACCATCATTCGGTAACCGACACCCCACCCTACCACGGTAAACCTAAAATGCAAATATCAAATTACTAAAATGATTTAAAAAATTTTTCATATAGAAAATTCCTCAGATTTCTTCATCTTCATCTGAAGGCTCAGCATATATAATATGTGTATAATACCAGAATTTAACCACAATATCTACTAAACAGGGCCGCAGACAGACTTGACGGGCCCCGGAGCTACTTACTAATACGGCCCCCCCTCCCCCACAAAAAAAAAAAATTTAGAACTTAGGTAAAGGTTATTGTGGCCTTCATGCCAACAATTTTTTACACAGTTTTTGACACAACCTTTGAAATAGTTATACATATTTTATTTAAATAAAGTTATTTCAAAATTTTTCAAAATTTCCTAAAAAAAGAGTTACAATAATTTATCGAGGCCAGATCCGGACAGAGGTTTTCCAGGGAATCTGGGGGTATGGAAAATTTTTGAAAATTACCACTGAAATCTGCGTTTTTAGCTATCCTGAGACGTGAAAAGATGATTGAAACTTGATTTGAGCTTTAAGGGCCCGGGGCCCCTGAGAAAAAATTTCAAGAAAATTATTTTTTAAATTGAAATTTTAAGATAAAATATTGAGCTTAAAGGCCCCGGGCCCTCTGAGGGAAAAATTTCAAGAAAATGTTTTTTTCTAATTGAAATTTTAACCATGAAAATTATTTTTTATCAGAATTTTCAGGTTGGAGCGCAATGGGCCCGGGCCCCCTCGGAGGGCCCGGGCCCCGGGAATATAGCCCCCCTGCCCCCCTGTCTGCGGCCCTGCTACTAAATAATTCAATGCTTTTTATAATTTATTAGGCCAATATTAAAAGTAAAAAAAAAAAAAATCATATTTAGTCAACAAAACAATATTTTTATTTTATTTTGTCTACTTTTAAAATTAAATTTGAATAAAACGGGATAATATATTTATTTATCTTTGGCCGTGAACCATAACGTTTGTCATTTTAAATAAAAAAATGCATAGATTTCTATCAAAAAACAACAGAGCAAAAATTAATTGATTAAAGGATCCAAATAATTTTTTGTTCTACAAAAGGATCAAAATATAGACAAAAAATTAAATAAAAAGTATTATTTATTATATGTGCCCGGCGCCCCCATCCTGCCCTCCGCCCTGGAGCCGCCGCTCCACTCGCTCCTCGGTCGCTACGCCACTGTATTTGATGTTAATTAAAGGTAAATTAGATAAAAGGAACCCAAAAATATAGAAATGTGCAAGGGTTTAAGTTGAAAAAAAATCGTTAAACCACAAAATAGCGCAGTTAATCTTTACTATAAAGTTCGGTCCCACCAGAGAGCGCTGGCTTACATTTGACTAGTTCTTTTTTTGACATTAGCTCTTCGTTCATGATTCTTACGTTCTTTTCGGGCTATTTGTTTTATCACCAACGATTCAGTAGCTTTTTTATCTAACAAGGAAAACCTAACTTCACCGGACCGAAACAATTAGGAATCCCGGCAAATTGTTAAAAAAAAAAGTAAGATCCTTACCCTAAGACTGACTCTCGGATCTCTGCAAGTTCTTTAAAATATTCTTGATGAACATTTTTTAATCTAAAAAGAGAACCGACCTTGAATACCGAAATAACCGCGCTGGCATAATCTTTACTATAAAGTTCTCTCCCATCAGAGAACGCTGCATAGCCCCCATGTCTAGACAGCAGCAGGTTTCTCATAATTAAGAAAAGGCGAGGGTCCGCCGCAGGCGGTCCCGAGCCAGCTGGCGGGGGTCCAGGGGGAGTACCTCCCCCTAGCTAGACGCGAAGTCAGCCGAAGACGGGCGGCGCGGCTAGTGTAAAATTAAACTAAAGAACTCACTCAGGGCCGATAGTATAAAGCTAGTTCAAAGTTTGAACCTCGGTCAACAGGCGATTTGACCGAGAATTACGTAGTATAAAACTTGACCGCCAGTCAAATCAGCTTTGACCGAGGTTCAACTTGACCGGCCGAATTCGGCCAGTCAAATTTTTGACCGGAGTTCAAATAGCCAATTTTGACAGCTGGCCATATGTGATCACGTATTTTTAAATACATAAACAAAAATATAAATACCAAACAAAGTAAAAATACAGTTTATTATAAAATTGACAATATATTTTAATTTAAAGTATAAATAATAGTTAGTAATGTTGGTAAAATTTTAAAATTATATAAATATTCACAAAATAATAATAATAAATTTTATATTAATAATAAGGGAATAAATATTAATAAATAAAAAATAATATTACTACATATATTATTTATTTTTTTTAGCAAAAAGCTTTAGTCCTCAGGCCTTTTTCTATCCTTTTTTTTTTTTTTTTTTTTTTTTTTTTTTTTTCTTTTAAAAAGAAAAGTTATTCGAATAAAATAATATATTTGTAATCGTGTCTACTATTATGTTTGATATGATTGCTTGATTGTGAGGAGTCAACAAATCGGATTTGACGGAATATATATTATAAACTATAATTGATAGTGGCTAAACGTGTTTTTTGACAGCAATCAACTAAAAAAATTCACTCAAATGAGAAAGATGCCAAAAGAAAATAATACCATTTTTTTTTGTATTATATTTGTAAATTGTTTTTTTGTTGAAATTAAAAAAAAAAAAAAAAAAATATTACAATATTTTTGCGTTCACTGGAAATTTTTGTTGCTCCATATATAACTAATTTTTAATCAAGAACCCCCTCCCTGGTCAATGGTGTTTCGATTTATTTATTTATTTATATTTTTATGGGCCGATAGTATAAAGCTAGTTCAAAGTTTGAACCTCGGTCAATGGGCGATTTGACCGGAGAATTGCGTAGTATAAAACTTGACCGCCAGTCAAATCAGCTTTGACCGAGGTTCAACTTGACCGGCCGAATTCGGCCAGTCAAATTTTTGACCGGAGTTCAAATAGCCAATTTTGACAGCTGGCCATATGTGATCACGTATTTTTAAATACATAAACAAAAATATAAATACCAAACAAAGTAAAAATACAGTTTATTATAAAATTGACAATATATTTTAATTTAAAGTATAAATAATAGTTAGTAATGTTGGTAAAATTTTAAAATTATATAAATATTCACAAAATAATAATAATAAATTTTATATTAATAATAAGGGAATAAATATTAATATATAAAAAATAATATTATTATATATATTATTTATTTTTTAGCAAAAAGCTTTAGTCCTCAGGCCTTTTTCTATCCTTTTTTTTTTTTTTTTTTTCTCTTTAAAAAGAAAAGTTATTCGAATAAAATAATATATTTGTAATCGTGTCTACTATTATGTTTGATATGATTGCCTGATTGTGAGGAGTCGACAAATCGGATTTGACGGAATATATATTATAAACTATAATTGATAGTGGCTAAACGTGTTTTTTGACAGCAATCTACTAAAAATAATTCACTCAAATGAGAAAGATGCCAAAATAAAATAATACCATTTTTTTTTTGTATTATATTTGTAAATTGTTTTTTTGTTGAAATTAAAAAAAAAAAAAAAATATTAAATATTTTTGCGTTCACTGGAAATTTTTGTTGCTCCATATATAACTAATATTTAATCAAGAACCCCCTCCCTGGTCAATGGTGTTTCGATTTATTTATTTATTTATATTTTTATATGTGCCCCTTTACTGATGTTTAAATTTGGCCATCTTAGCAATAATTTTAAAACAGCAAGCTGACAGGAACTCAAAAATCATAAAAATGCATTCAAAAATAAAATGAAGTTAGCAACAGGCCAGTTTGTCAATGGTATGAGCTTCGGTCATGGGACCGGAGTTCATTTATTTTTATACTACGGAACTAGATTTGACTGCGGTCAAATGTTGACCGAGGTTCACTTGACCGGCGGTCAAAAGTTGACTTGACCAGGGAATAAACGGGAAGGGACATCACGTAGTAAAAAAAATGGTGTGCCTAAAACACGGTCTATTCCAGGCACCTTCAGCGCTCCCTAACAGCTTATACAAAACTACTTTGGTGGTGGGCGGCTGATTTAAAAATTCAAATTAAAGGTTTTCCTCCAGAATGTATATAATTATTTATTTATTCCCTGCTATTTATTACTAGTTTCTGATTTCTCGTCCAAATAAATCTTAATGATTCTAGTCCCAATGAATAAAATCGTTAGTGAAAGGTTTTTTTTCCTCCAGGAAAAATAAAAGGCATAAATAAAGTTCCAAGTTAAAATATATATTTATTAAAATAAAAAATTTGAAAGTAAACATTTTAAGCAAACATTATTTTTTTTAGAAAAATTCTAAAAAAAAAATATTCAATATTATTAGAGGAATTTTTAATCATAGACCAAAAAATTCCTCTAATAATATTTCCAACCACAAAAACTTTAATAAATATACAATATATTTATAAACATACATATATAAAAGACCAAAAATTACAAGTTAAAATATAACAAAAGCATATAATTTTTCCACCAAACTTCCAATAAAAAAAAATAATATTATGGATGTCGTGTGTGTATATATATACATGTACATGTATATAGACAAACGAACCTCATTTTGATGTTTGAAGAATTATTAAGCAAATTATAACGTATCCCTTGATTAAACAACTTTTTCAAATGGTCGAAATGAGTTGTCACTTGAGTCCTATAAAAAATGTAAAAGCAAAAAAATATTTTTATATATGCCAAAACAATTAATCAAAGAATAAAATAAATTCTAATAAATACAATATATTACAAAATATTTAAAATGACCAACAAAAAAAATATATTGTATATTAGAAATTAAATAAATTGAGCAAAAAACAAACAAACAAACCTGAATTTGATTCTGCCTTTGACACTTGTTTGCAAATGGCCGAAATGTGTTTTGCAGGCAACCTGATTCTTGGTGGCTCTTCTGCGCATGCGCAAGATCCAAATCAGGCGACACTAGCAGCCTCTGTACTAGACTACAGAAACTTTCATTCTGAACATAGGAACAATATATCAAAAGCACTCCAAATTCTTCCATTGACTTGTCCCCCCATGACGAACACTTCAAAGAGAATAAAACCAAAGAATATAGGTTACCTAATAATTACTTATTGAAGCTAACTTCAGAATGGTGAAATTTAAAATACATTTTTATTTATGGATTCAAATCGTTTTTTTTTTTACTTTCTCTTACACTATATATGAAATCTAGGCGCCGGAACTGGGGGGGGCACTGCGAACATTGCCCCCCCCCTGGCATCCTACAGGGGGGGCAGGGGGGGGCAAAATTTCTTCTTTTATTTCATTTAGTTTTAAAAATGATATATTTTAAAATTTTTTTATTTAAATTTAAAAAAAATTAAAAAAAGTAAGAAATTTTTTTATTTTATATAGACCTATTGTATTTCTAAATTCTAAATACATTTTATATGGAATTAAAATAATAAAATTTAGATAACATGAAAACTTGAGACTTTATGCCTTGGAAAAAAAAAATTAAAATAAAGAAAATTAAAAATATTTATTTCCTTCAAATAGTAAATAACAAATCTACTATATAGCCTAAAAAAATTTTGATTAAATAATTTGCATATTGTTAAACTATATATTTGTAAAAGTTAAATATAAAGGACTACAGACTATTTAGTGTAGTTGATTAACATTTATAAGAAGAAAAAAAATGAAACGTCGATTTATTGATGATTATTTTAAAAAAGAAACAGGTAAGAATGGCCGTAGGCCCTACTCTTAAAAACTTATTTTCTTCGCCAAAAATATACGTACGCTAAAAATTTAATAAAAAAATGAAAATTTCTTATTATATCTGGTTCTTTCGTAGGCTCTTTAGAAAAAGGAAGCATTAGCACGGGTAGTCCTTTGCACCATGAGCATCGCCCTAGTACCAGCAGTAACATTTCTTCCACAAACACCATAGGTATTAATATAATAATTTCAAAAAATGAGTCATTATGCTTGTTTATTGTTTTGTTGCCTTGCTCAGAGATCGGAAATTCAATTAAATAATTTATTCATTTATTTAACAGAAAACATCGCCGATGATCCATCTGCTCCTGTAAAGAGTGTTTCTTTTGCTTTTACTAAAAACACACACGAAAAGATATGCTCTTTAAACGAACCGTATCAACCTTTGGATATTCCTCCATGGACCCAATCTGGACGTAATCATAATTTTCAGAATGAGTGGTTCACAACATACCCTTGGCTTCATTTTGACTCAATGACTAAAAGTATTTTTTGTTTCATATGTGTCCAAGCGCTAGGAAAAAAATTAGTAAAATGTGAAAAAAATCATGAAACAAACTTAGTGATTGATGGGTATAAAAACTGGAAAAAAATTATCATAAAATTAAAAAGTCACGAAAAATCTGCTTTTCACAAAGAATCATTTATAAAATTAGAAGCACTGAAGAAAAATACTCCAATTATTTCCTTATTATCTGAACAAACATTATCTGTTCAAATACAAAATCAAATCGCTCTAAAAACAATAATAACCTCAGCATTATATTTAGCTCGTCAGGGAATTGCATTTAGAGCACATGATATTAATGAAGGAAATTTCATTCAATTATTACGTCTCAGGGAAAATGACATTCCAGAATTAAAATTATTTTTAAAACACAAAAAATCATATAATTCTTCAGATATTCAGAATGAAATATTGAGAATTATTTCCCATGATATTTTGCGTAAAATTATTAAAATAATAAAAAAGAGGAGAATATTCTCTCATTGTTGATGAAACCAATGATGTACAGGGAAAAGAACAAGTTTCTATATCGATCAGATCTGTAGATGAAGATACTCTTGAAATTGATGAGTTTTTTCTTGGTCTCTATGACACTCACTCTATGACTGGGGAATCATTGTATAATATTATAAAAGACATGCTTATTCGTTTTGATTTAAGTATGGATCTCTTGCGAGGACAATGCTATGACGGAGGATCAAATATGACCGGAATAAAAAACGGTGTCAAATCAAGAGTGTTGGCAGATCAACCAATGGCTTTATTTATTCATTGTTCAGCTCATTCTCTAAATTTGGCTGTGCAGGATTCTTCAAAAGAATTCCTTTAATACGTGATTGCCTTCAATGGGTAAACGACATAGGAGTTATTGTCAAAGAATCACCAAAACGATCACATAATTTTCATGAGATTGCTAAGGCTCATGGAATAGAGAAAACTGGCCCTCGGCCATTATGCCCAACCCGTTGGACCATCAGACATACTTCATTGTCAGGGGTTATCAATACTTACCCTGCTGTTTTGGACTTTCTATTTTCATTAGCATCTTGTAATGATGATATAGGGTCCAAAGCCAGGGGACTTTATGATCAATTATCAAAGGGTTCTATATACTTTGGAATTAGACTTAGTTATCTAATGTTTTCTTTAACTGATCAATTGAGCAATGTTCTTCAAAGTGAAACGCAAACTGTAGCTGGGGCAAAGGAAGCTGTTGAGTTAGTTTTAGAATCTTTAAAAAAAAAACGCTCAGAACAATTTTTTAATGAAATGTGGAAGGATGTAAAGAAAAAAATAAAAGAAATGAATCTTGAGGAGCCCTCGTTACCGAGAAAGCGAGAGATTCCTAAAAAATTCTATAAAACCTAACGAGTCTGAACACAAGTTCACGTCAATAGAAGAATATTTTAGAAAAACTTTCTATGAAGTTATTGATGGGATAATCAACGAGATTGAAATTAAAAGATTCTCCCAACCGGGGTTTTTAAAATATCTACAATCCGAAAAAATTGTTATTTTAGAAACCCGTTTTTGGGACCAATCTGTTATAGATATTTTAAAAGAATATGAGTTTGTAGAAGAAAAGGTCAAAAGAGAATTTGATTTCTTTAGGGAATTAATTCCTCAAGCTAAATGGCTGAATGATTTTGTAATAACATCGCCAAAAAAATCTTAATCAAGAATCAAAGAATTATTTCCTAACCTGAGAAATATTCTAAAACTACTTTTAGTGATCCGGCGCATCAGCAACCGCTGAGCGCTCATTTTTCTATGTTAAGAAGAATAAAAACATATCTTCGCTCAACAATGACGCGAGAACGATTAAATCATGTATGCATAATAAATACATATCCAAGAAATCGTAGATGAAATAGATATCCAAAATATCATGGCTACATTTATAAATAGTAATGACTTAGAATTCAACATTTTGGCAAAATTAAAAAATAATTTCCATGATTTATAAATAATATTATTATTGATATATATATATATATTTATATAAATAAAAATTGTATTCAAGCAAATGTTTCTTTTTAATTATTATTACTCTTATTAAACCTTTTTTTATATTCTTTCCCTTTCAATCACATCACTTTTTTTTTTTTTTAAACATTCACACTTTTTCTCATTCACACTCACATGCACCCACACATTCATACAGTCTTTTCGGCTTAGGCCATTTAGACTTTGACGATAACAGTTATGAATATATATTATTTGGGGTCCAGGCATTCTTATTTAAGCCATTTGGTATCCCAAATGCCTTAAATAAATCATCCGGACTGCCTGGGGGTCCGAACCCGCGACCCGTTCGGTATACGAGGTTCTAACCCCTACACCAAGCCCCGAGGGC
>JAKCPI010011025.1:0-13777 GCA_023213315.1 Euborellia annulipes | reverse complement strand
TTTCGTTGGTAAGAATTATAAAAGAAAGTTTTAATAATAATATTAATAATATGACAGAGGTAGAGGCCTCTCACCTTTGCTAGTAGTCAGGGGTTCGTTCATCTTGCGATGAAAATTATATCTGCTACCAATTAATTTAGAAAAATAGGTACTATTAATCAATAGTCTAAATAGCCTCAGAAGCCGAAAAAAATAAACTTCTTTTTTATCCTTACCCATATCCCACATTGTGTGGGAGACGGGAATGAAGAAACGAGCCGGCTCGTCCAACGATTGATCGTTGATTTAGAGAGGAGGGAGCAGGAAGACTGACATAAAAAGGACTAAAAAGGGGTGACCCAAGGGCTTTGAAAATCGAAAAAATCATAAAATCGCGAAAATATCAATTTTATTTATTTATCTTGCGAAATATTAATTGTATGCAAAAAAGTATTATACACCAGTTGTAGATTTATACAAAAAAAAAATACATACATTACTATGTATCCTTTTTTCTTGTACGGCTAAGGATTTTCCGAGAAAACCCTGAAAATCACTTATTTTTGCTACAAATCCATGCGACGTATCAGACACTCTGTAATGCTGAACAAACGACTTTGATTCTAAGCTTTAGAACGTCTTGTAGACATCACATTTATGAAATTATTCTTAGCAGCGTTTTTGAGAAAAAGTTTGATAAAACTACAGGCCCGACTGTCTTAATGTTTAAGAAATTTCAAACCGCTTGGCCTAAAATCATTGTTCATAATTTCCTATCCAGAAAATGAAAAGGTCTTGAGACATGTGAATCAGGGCTATACGAGTATCTCGAATTCTTGACTTTATTAAAAATACTTTAAGCGAACATCCTAGAGAAGATTATAGTAAATTTTTAGAATTTACAGCAATTTTTCTTGGCAAAACACTATCTAGTGGAATATCCGTGTTCCCTTGGCCTTCCAATATACGAGGTGAATGGCAAAAGTCATTTATTGCTTGCAGTGACGGCGCTAGCTTATTCTCAGCGGGTGGGCGGGAGTGGGGCAAATTTATCAACAGAGGGGGGGAGTCAAAAAATATTAGGCTATATCAACAGAGAAACAAAAAATTTGGTGTGACCTGTCGCACCAGATTTTTTCGTGCCAACAGGGCCGCAGCAAGGAAAACTTGCGCCCGGGGCCAAGATTATAATTTGCGCCCCCCCCCCACAAAAAAAAATTATAGAATTTTTTTATTCTATGCTTTAAGAGAAAACATTTTTATTTTTAAATCTTTAATTTTTTTCTTATATAAAAATAATTACAAATTTAATTGCCATTCCATAACTTTGCCCTCAAGCTGATTGGAGGGGGGGGCAGCCAGGGGGTGCATTCACCCACCCTCGACCCCTGTAGCGCCTTCTTAGTATCGAAAAAATGAAAATAATTATAACAAACTATATCATAAGCGTAGCCAGAAATTTTTGATTGGGGGGGGGGGGGGGGTTCAGGATGATTTCTCCCCCCCCCCGACTAATGGGTCAGTATATGGCGTCTAATAAAATATATGACTACCCCCTCCCCCGTACCGGCTCGGGCCCCTAATTAGGTGCTACAATTTTTCATTCAACTCGTTTCAGGCAATCAAAAAACCCTTGACTTTTTATGTTTAGTCTCATCACGGATCTCCTTAAGAAGAAAAAAAATCTTTATTTGGAAATTACTTTATTACTACTTAAGAAAAAATATTTTTACTTTTACAGTTTTAATTTTATACTTCTTTTATATATAAGAAAAAAAAAATAATAAATTTATTTATATAAAATTTTTTATTATTTTTCATTTGCGAGATTTAATCAATTTTAATCGGCTTTAATTTTTTAAAAAGCAAAACAAAAATCAATTCTTTTCAATGGGAAAATTCTGAATTTTCTTGAATTTTTTGCGTTTTATTTAATTTTTTTTTAAAGCTAGAGAATATATATTACTTTCTCTTACCATATAAATGAAATATATTATTATATAGAAAGTATTTTGTATTATAGAGCTTAAATATCGAGTCATGGCTTGGGTCCAATGGGGGGGGGGGGTTTGAACCCCCAAATCCCTCCCCCTCCGTGGCTACGCCTATGAACTATATAATATACAAATCAACTAATTACCCGGAATCAGTGGCGTAACCACATTGAATGACAACCCCTCCCCCGCAGATGCAAGAAAGGCCCCCTCCGCCCAAAAGAAATATTTGTCAATATAGAATTTCAAAAACTTTAAATCTATATGTGAGCATGCACATGAAAAGGTACCAAATCTTTATCGAGGTCAAAATTGAGTTTTTATGCTTTCCGAACAGAACACATCCTGCTGAGCAAGCCGGTATTTTTAGAATTTTTTTATCATTTTTTGTTTGGAAAATATGAATTTAAAAAAAAAAAAAAAAAATGAAAATGAGTTTAAAGTTTGTTTTTTTTTCAATTTTTTTTATAAAAAATACATCGATTTTGATGAATCGAATATTTCATCATATAAGATGAAGAACTAGAGAATCGGAATCCGTAGGCCTAACAAAAATAGGGTACGAGAAAGTGTGACTGTCGCACAGCACACAATTTCCCCTTACCTTCGCTAATCAAAAGTTGTGTTCTGTGCTTGTCATACCAGATTTTTCGTGTCGACATATATTTAGTTTCCGCCAATATATTATAATTTATAAGTATGGGAAAATATTTATATTTTGTACCCATGGCAACCATTTCTCCTCCTGATCTACTCGAAAGAGGAGCTTTGAGCTTAGGCAACCAAAAGGCTTGGTTTTATGAAATTTTATTTTAAAAGTAGCTTTCCTCTTTCAGTTGCATTAAAAAAAGATGATTTATTTATTTTAAAAATATTGGTTTGGTTTAGGAACCGACCGAATATTCGGTTTCGGTTACGGTTTCGGCCGAAACTAAGATTGAGGCCAAATATTCGGTTTCGGTTTCGGCTGAAAATCTTGTTTCGGTCGGACCCTAGTTTGGTTGACTAACAATTGTAAGCTTAAGAGCCTCTCGAGCAGATCAGGCACTTGTGGCGCCCACTGTACAAGAGTAAAGCGGTCTTCAGAAAATTTCAATGGCAAAATGAGAATATACATTTTAAAGAGCATCTAAAAAATAATTGTTTTTTCAATTTTAATCAAAATCGTTGAAGCGAATTTTGAGAAAATCGAAAAAAAGTGCATCAGAAAAGTACTAGTACTTTTAGGCCTATTTTGTTCAAAAGCTTCCTGCCACGTCCTAAGGGGGTAGCAAACTTAAATATAAAATTTCATCTTCCTAGCTAAAATCACCTCCGATTTTACTGAAACTGGAATATTCTATGCGTTTTAACTATCTACATATTGTTAAGGGATAGGGTCTTAAAAAAAATTTAGAAAATTCAAAAATACAACCACTTTAAAGCAACTTTTCCAATAAAATGTATTTTTCTCTATATCTCTAAAACTGTTCCTTTATATATTTATGCTCCCGGGTTGTAGCGCCCTTTGGCCAACCGCCCCCCCCCTCCCAGGCATCGGTTTGGGGGGATTATTTACGTGAATTCCTGGAATTAATATAAAAGAATTACAGCCAAAATACCGACCCCTAAACCAATTCCAACGCCCCCCCCCGTGGAGCGGGCGCTGTTGCAATAACAAAAAAGAAAAATATTTAATATTGTTTTTTAGATAAGTTTGTTATTTTTTGTCTTCATTACAATCATTATTATGAATAATACATTTTTTTTTTTTTGTAAAAATTTCGCTGTCTGCGCCCCTTTCTTTATGCGCCCGGGGGCCGTCGCCCCCTCGGCCCCCCCCTTGCTGCGGCCCTGCGTGTCAACATATCGCCTGTTGAGAATCATAGTGCCAAAGCCCGAAATTCAACAATTAGAGAAAAAGTTCTTGAAAGTTTTAGAGAAAAGAGGATTCTTGAAAGTTTTATAAACATATAAATAGCCGGGCAATCAGTGCCGCAACAAGGGAATATTTTATTGGTGATGGGTAGGCAGCCAGGATTAGAAATAAAACACAAATTTTATTTCATTCTGCTCGTCTAATCGAGACATTTGCTGTAACATCATTTTGTTTTGAAACAAAGTATATTTGCTATATGGACCCTGTTACGCATTGGTATGTCAAGCGCCAAAAAATTAAAAATTGAATTAAGCACGAAATATTGTTTCAAATGCTATAATTAATAGTATTTTTTATGAAAATATGACCTAAAAAAATTTATATTTAATGTTACTTGCACAATTGACAAAAAAAATTATATATAAAAACAAAAAACTTTAATGTTAATTTTCTCACAACTCGGTAGCTGGCGCTTGCAACACTAATGCGTAACAGGGTCCATATAGAGGAGAAGGTCCAAATTTCGGCTACTGTTTACTTTTTGTGTTATAACTTTTGTTAGAATTAATATTATTAACTCTAACCATGATAAAATTGTACATTCAAAGGTTTTCTTTCGATAAACTATTTAAAAAGCTTTAAAATACCTTTAATTTTATTTATTTTTAATCAAATAAAAAAATATTCAAAATCACAAATTTTTGAGATGTGGTCTAAATTTGGGCTAGGCCAAAATAAACTAGAATAAAACAATAAAATATGTACAAATATTTAACTCAAGATCAAGGGCGGATCCAGAGGTGTTTCTCGGGGGAGGGGGTAATCTGGTGTGACTGGTCGCACAGCACACTATTTTTTTTAATTTCGGTAATTTAAAACCGCATTCTGTACTTGTTTTCCAGAATATAAATACAAATCAAATTTTTAAGTATTAATTTTTAAATTTTTACATTAAAAATACATTTTTTTAGAAAAAAAGTATTTTTTTTAAATTTCGGGGGGGGGGGTAATTACCCCCTTTACCCACCCTCCTTGTATCCGCCCTTGTTCAAGATGTATTTATTATATTCAGATAATTGTATATATAATGAGCAAGTGCCTCTTTGTATGGGGTGTCAGTAATGAGTCAAGACCTTACGGCTTTACGTCCTTTGTTTGTTTTTTTCCTAGTAGCCCGAATTTAGACCTTCACTATGGCGTCGGTTTGAGGTTAATAAAAAATTCTACAGTCGGTTGAGAGCTTGGAATTATATCGATTATGGTACCTTAGGGTATCTTTAACCCAACTATTTATGGAGAGTAATATATTCAAAGTTTTAGACTATTCAGTAAATTAAAAAATGCATACCTGAACAAGTTTTCAATTGTCGAAAATCGAAAAAATTACCACCACTCAAACAACTGTCACTGAATTGCGCAGTTTCTTCAACCATGCAATGGGCGTTCCCTGAGAAGTTGTTTCATACTATCGCGGCTACATTGCAGTATCTCCTTACCTGATTACAGCACTAGCCAGAATTTGGACCCTAGCCGAAATTTGGACCTTCTCCTCTATAATTATACATTGTAATAAAAATGTTTAAAATATCACAACAAATAACATCGTATTGTTATAATTTACATCTGCTCAGTCCTGAGGAAGGGGACGATTAGCACCCAAAACGTCGACGAGCAGAATGAAATAAAATTTGTGTTTTATCCTGGCTGCCTACCCAGCACCAATTATATACACAGTCTTCAGCCAAAGAAAATATTATCTTGAAATATTTTGTTTTTTTATTGTAACGATAGCGTTTCGATTACCAAAAGTAAGTGAAAATTGAGTACCGTGCGGTCAATCACACCAGATTTTATAATACACTTATGGGATCATAAATATAGGATTTTAATTTATATAATTCAATCCTATTTGAATCCATAAAAATTTATGAGAAAATATAGAAATTTTTTTAGATGTAATCAGGCATTAAAAATAAAATAAGAATAATAAATTAAAAAATATCACCTAATATTGTTCAAAATATAAAATTAACTAGACTTGTAAAAACGAATAAAAATAAATCTAATAATACAAAACAAATATAAATCTCTGAAGATGAACAAATCGAACGACGCTCAACCAACAACACATGAATGGCCGAGAAAGAGATAAAGTAGAGCGCTACTTTTGCACCGAGAAAGAGAACGAAAACACCATAGTTATATTCATTGACTCCTATCCACACACTCTCATATGCAGAGGATTCTAGAATCATCTCCTTCAATTTTGATGAAAAAAAATTATCTATTTACTCACACTCATGTTAAATTATCTTTTTAATTTGATATTATTTTGGATACAGATGCGAATAATTATAAAACGGAAAAGCATATTCAAAATAATTAATAATAAAATCATTTTCATTCTATATTTAATTCATAAGAGTCCGTCTTTTTACGATCATGTAATAAAAATGAGAAGGATTAAAAAGGAAAATAAATACCTAGGAAAGTGAAGATAAGGTTGGAGGTCGGCGTTTTTAAAATGGAAATAATCGTGGAGAAAAGACATCGTGGATCAGTTGTCGAGATTGCATCCTTGGGTGCTTGTTAATCAGGCGAGAGCGGAGAGAATTTCTTTTGGAAGCTTCTTCACATGTTGCTTGCTCACTGGCCGTCAGGCTCTTACTGAAGGTGGCGACGCCGGCAACTAGTGTGGAACAAGCGAAACAATAGTGTCACGTGATATCAATGTTGCTCTGCTATTGGTCAAAAAATCCATTATTGGAATTAATTTAAAAAAAAAAAATCTGGTGCAACTGGTCGCACAGCATAGAACTTTCTCTACCTTCGGAAATGAAAAGATGTGATCTGTGCTTGTCACACCAGATTTTTTGTGTCGAATAGTTATTGACATCTATGAAATTTTTTACACTTAAATGAGTTTTTTTTTATACATTAGGAAATAAAATAAATTATTTTTATACACAATGATTAATAAATCGAAAGGTTATTCCTTTAAAAAAAATATTTTTTTATATATTTCAAACACAATAAACATAGGGAAACAGGGAATTAATTTTTTTAAATAAAGAATTATATTTATCATGGGGTTGGGGGGTGTATTGGTTCATTAAGTAATTATGAAAAACATTTAATCAAGTATTTATCAATTTAAATAAGCGAAAAAGGTAGGTACTGCTCAAGGCCTTGGGTACTGCCGGGAGGTATCTACCTTTTTCGCTTATTTAAATTGATAAATACTTGGTTATTTGTTTTTCTTAATTTTTTTAAATTAATTATTTCAATTTATAATATTTATTTAAATTAATTTCAATTTTTATTTTTAATAATTTTTATAAGATGTCTTTATGAAGTTGCTACCTTCGAAAACTGAAGGTTTTTTCCATGGAAGAGGGTTTCTGCATTACAAACTAACTATAGGTCAACTAGCTGACTCTAACTGATGCAATCGGCCCTGAGAGGATTTCGGTGTCTGTATTGAAGTGAATAGTTCTGTTTTATAATGACGTTTCTTTGAATTTCCTTTTGTCTTCGTTTTTTTTTTTCAAAACATAATTTTTGAGTTTACAAAATTCATTTCATGTTTGAAGTCCAGACTATCAATCGAATTGAGTTTATTTTTTTGAATTCATTATCAGAATCTAAATTAAAAAACGCATTTGCCTCTCATCTAGCAATTCAATATCAACATGTTTCAATTGATCTTTAATAATTAAACATTTTAAACAATTAATAAATACTGATATAAGTAAATAACTTTTATTCGTTCCGGTTTAAAAAAATCAGAGAAATAACAACAAAGTTAGATAGGAAATCAAATTTGTCAAATCAATGAGGAAAATAAATGCTTAACCCAGATTTCAATCAAATCATTGAAAGCGTTTTTATGACATCAATAATTTGGTATTTTATCCTTTAGAAAATGAATTTAAATATTTTTGTTGACTTTATCAACATGGGAAAAAATTTATTGGTAAAAAAATCGAAATCAAATTAATTCATGCCTTTAATATTGCCCAAAGTAAAGAAATGAAATGAATCGAGATCTTATTATTAAAGGGGATGTTTGATTTAAAATTTTATTATTAACTAATCTACATTTATTATACACTACACTTTAATAATAAAAAAAATCTGGTGTGATGGCGCACCCTTCGGTAAGAGAAAGTTGTTCACCGTGCTGGTCACACCAGATTTTTTGTGTCAAGATATATTTATTTAGTTTCCCATAGCACCTTTCATAGCAAACTTGCATTTTAAATGTTGACTGCTTGAAATAAACTATGGTTATTTTTCAAAATTTTAATCTCATATTTGGACATTTTATACACAATAAAGAATCCTAAATAAAAAGATAATTTCATAATTGGAAAAAAATTTTTAAAATGTGTAAAAAGTTCTAAAGGGAACCTTAATTTTTTGCCTTTAATTAATTAGCTGGAATCTTTCAAATGAAAAATAGGAAGGGATAAATCCCTTGTTTCCCTACGCCATCTCTTGCCGCCTAGAGTAACCCGCTAGTGAATCGTCTTCTAACGATTTTCCGAGACCCCCCCCCCAAGGGATGAAAATAAGCTTTTTTAAACAAAATCGGCCTAAAAGTACTACTACTACTTTACTGATTTACTTTTTAAGTTTTTTTCGGTTTTCTCAAAATTCAATTTTGAATAAAACTCATAAATCAACTATTTTTTTGTGCTCTTTAACAGTGAAATTTTTGGTGAAAATTGTTTGAAATACACTTTACTGATGTGGAAGCATTCATAGCTCAGCTAAGAAATATAAATAATGTTTTAAAAAACATGGAAAAAAATATACCAATGTAAGTCATGACAGTGCAATCTGCAAGCTTTCTGATTGGCTAGAGCAGACACGATCTTAACCCCATCTCCTCCGCTAGCCATAATATAATTTACTAGATGCGAAGGTTAAACTGAAGAAAATTTAAAAATTTAATTTATAACGAATGATTATTCTTTAGTTATGTGGGTATATTGATTCCTAAATACTAAATCTGCCGATTTTCTCTAATTAAATAATATAGAGAGAGAAAAAGAAGGAAAAAAACTTTTAGGCCTATACAATATTATCCATGTGTAATTATACAAATTATATCCTTAAATAAAACACATAAATAGATTAACTTTAAATACATTATGAAAAAAATTAAAATTTACTGTTCACATGCAATCAAAAGGGGCTTATAATTTTAATAGAGTAAAATTAAAAAAAAAAAAAAACACAGCTCAATAAACAAATGAATAAACGATATTTTTATAGAGAGATTTTGTTATAAACGGCCAATTAAAATTAAAACTGATAATTTTGCATTTTCATTTGCAATGCTTAACCAATTGCTAACAGAAATAATTTATGGATGTTGATGTTCATCGACATCGAGACTCTCAAATCAGATTAAACCTTCGGCTGACTGACAAAAAAAAAAAAGCAAAAAAACAATATAGTATATTTATACAGTATATGAGCTACACTTTTATTTTTACAAATTTTGAGGGATTGTTTGGATTTGGATACTTCTTGTGACTGAGTGAGTGTAAAGACGTACGCGCACATTACTACAAAGTACTCTAGGCATAAGAGCAATAAAAAAAAATATTAGGCTCGAAAAATGCGTAACGTTAAATTGGACTACTTGTTAGTATTTGGAGCCTGACTACGATAGGCTAGAGTGCCCGGGATTGTTATTTTATTTTTTTAATTAAAACTTGTGTCCTCACGTTATTATTTTCTTTCAGCTACGGTCGCGGTTTCTCCAGGTGAGTATGATCCTAGCAATCCCTTCATTTTCCTGATTCAATCCCAGGTATTGAAGCAGATGGTCCCAGTGGCGTAGTGAGCTTAACGCGCGCCCGGGGCACAATACCTTTTAAGCGCCCCCCCCCCATTCGAAAACCATATAATATTATATGTAGAATATACAAAATTATTATGGGGGCGGTATAACTGGCCGAAAATTTTCTCACCCAAAGCAAAATCTCGCCTAAAACAAACTCGCCGAAAATCCGGAAAGTTCCAAAATAAAATATTTTAAAAATCTGGTGTGACTGTCCCACCAGATTTTTTGTGTCGACATACGTATATATAGTTTCCGTCGATATATTAGAAGATGAAATGAAATTTATAAGCAGGGCTCGGGCCCTCGGGCTTGGTCTAGTGGCTAGAGTGCTGGCCTTCTAAACCAAGGGTCAGGGGTTAGGACCCCTGGCAGTCCGATGATTTTATCTAAGCCATTTGGATACCAAATGGCTTAAATAAGAATGCCTGGACCCCAAATATATATATTATTAATTAATATAACCGTTATCGTCAAAGTCTTATATGGCCTAAGTTGCCGAAACGACTGTGTGCATGTGTGTGTGAGTGTGAGTAGGAATGAGAAAAAAAGTGTGAGTGTTTTTTTTTTTTTTTTATTAAAAAAAAGTACTAATAAAACCTCAAATTATGCATTTAAAAAGGCCGAAATATAAATAAATAAATAAATAAATCTATTACGACCCGCTTCAAAAATCAAAATATTCTGTGTGTGTGTGTTCAATTTTAAGCATGAAGGAATTGAGCTAGGAAGATGAAATTTTATATTTAAGTTAGGCGCCGCCCTAGGGCGTAAAATAAGCTTTTAATTAAAATCGGCCAATGTACTTTTTCAGTTTTTTTTCGATTTTCTCAAAATTCGTTCCAAAGATTTTGATTAAAATTCAAAAATCCAATTATTTTTTAGATGTTCCTTAAGATGGTATATTCTCATTTTGATTTTGAAATCTTATGAAGACCACTCAACCCTTTTAGTTCATAAGAAAGATTGGAGCCAGGAATATAAATAGATATTTTCCCATATTTATAAATTTCAAAACATCGTCTAATACAGTGGTTTCCAAACTTTATGTTACCACGCCTCCCTTAAAAATAATTAATCTTATGACGCCCCCCCCCCATTTTTAAAATATTTTATTTATTCATTTATTTATATTAAAACTAGCAATCATTTGGAAAATTGGTTCTGGGGGCCAATATTCGCGCCTCTCCTTAGACTAGACCGCGTCTCCCTAGGGAGGTGAGCCTCACAGTTTGGAAAAAGCTGGTATAAGGGTATTTTTATGGCTGGTGGAATTTGTATTAGGATTGCAAGTTAGAAGAAAACGCAACCAGAATTTTTCTTTAAAAATAGTATATTTTAACAGCTTACTTTTCGGCCTTGGTAAAAGCCATCCTCGCATGACCACTAACAGCTCAGAGGATGGCTTTGACCAAAGCCGAAATGCCAGCTGTTAAAATATATTTTTAAAGAAAACATTCCGGTTGCGTTTTCTTCTAACTTTCATTCCTGAAGAAAAATATTTTTTCTCAAATCTTATTTGCTTTACTCTTATTTTTCACCCCCTAGGGGGGTGTTTAATTTAAATATAAAATTTCAACCTCCTAGTTCAATTCCTTCATGTTTTAAATTGAACCCAAACAGACACACAGACAGACCATGTCGTGAAAACCACTTTTTGGATTCAAGGGATCTCAGAACGTGTATATCCATCAAAATCTCGACATCGAATTTTTGACATGAAACCAATACTTTCTCTCCATATATATGTATATTAACCTATACATATGGGTAAGAGAAAGTAAAAATTCAAATCCGAATTGAGATTAGTCCTATATACAAAAAGTGCGATAACTCACCCCAGGAAAATTCTAAGTGGACTAATCATTTCTTACTTTTCTACCTAATGAAAAAAATCCCTACAAAATTCTGCAAGGGATTCGATGGGTTCCTAAGTTACCAAGTGTTATTATTATCTGCTTATGAGAGTTTCGAAATCTTCAAAAATTAATTCCGCCCCAGTAATACGAAATTTTAGAATGACATTAAAATGTTTCTATCCTACTATACTATTTGCTAAATATTGAATATAATTTAATTTTTTTTTAACTCAAACGGAATGCACTTATTTTTTAGTAAAAGTATTAAAAGACATTAATATCTTTGTGCATTATAGGGGATGGGGCATTAACCCCCTGGTTAATGCCTTCATAACCCCCTTTTAAAGAAATGCGACCTTCACCGCGAAATAATTTGAATACATTTATAAATAATTATTTTAATTTTAATTTGAAATTATTTTATTTTAATTTCAATCCTTAATCCACCCACCCCTGTGTAAAAGTATAATAAGGAAATTTGATTTACAAAAATATAGGCCACACTAGAAGAGAAAGAATGTGTGTGTGAGTGTTGAGTGTGAATGAGAAAAAAGTGTATTTAAAAGAAAATAAAAAATAAAAAATAATTTTGTTTTCAATGACACCTACACTCCCCCCTCCCCCTTTCAACATCTTATATTCTCCCTCTCACCCTTAGTGAAATACAAAATATTTAATTTCATATTCAAAAGAATCGTTTTTCGCAGTCAAATTATTTGTTTCTTATCATTTTTTTTTTTTTCATCTGATAAATATGTATAATAATTACGTTTAATAAGACTCTCAAGAGAGTGTGTTGGCTGACGGTGAGGGTTAGGGTGGGTTACACTATATTAATTATTCACTTTGATTCACTTTAAACACAAAAAAAATATCAGCGCCTGCCGGCAGGCCACGCTCGACTGAAGACGAGATAAAACTTGTCTCTCTCTTATTATAGGAATAAATAGATGAGAAAATAACCAATTCCCTTTTTTATTAAAAGTAAAAAAAAATACCTTTTGCTCTAATCTAACTATATTTAGAGCTGTAAAAGAATGTCAACAAGTGATTTTGGAATATTCCAAGGCCTTTCTTAAATAATCAACCCCTTCATCTCATCCCTTAATATTATAAAATAATAATCAACGCTATTTTTTTTTTGAATGTTTAATATTTGTTTGGCTTCGATTTAGCTAAAAAAAAAAATTTTTAAAACATTTTTTTTCAATTTTCAACCCCTAATCCATTTTTTTTTTTTTAACAACTCTCACATTATCATACACATTCACACAGTCTTTTCGGCAAGTAGGCCTTAAAGACTTTTTACGATAACCGTTATTAACAACATATATATTATTAATATTGTTTTTTATATACTTTTCCTCTTACCTATATATATGAAATATATAGAGATAGAAAGCTGCGATCATGTCAAAAATTCGATGTCGAGATTTTGATGGATATACATGTTTTGAGGTCCCCTGAGTCCAAAAAAGTGGGTCCCTCGAATGGGTCATGTGTGTGTGTGTGTGTGTGTGTGTGTGTCTATGTGTGTGGAACCATTTTTTTAGCATGAAGGAATTGAGCTACCGGATTGAAATTTTATATTTAACTTAGAGGTACCTTTGAAGAATCTCAAAATAAGCTTTTGAACAAAATCGGCCAAAAAGTACCCCAGTACTTTACTGATGTACTTTTCAGTTTTTTTACCGATTTTCTCAAAATTCCCTCCAAGGATTTTTTTTTAAATTCTTAAATGAACTATTTTTTTAGATGCTCTTTAAAATGTATATTCTCATTTTGCCGTTAGAAATCTTCTGAAGACCACTTTACCTTATTCTTCATAGGAAAGATAGAAATGGTTGCCATGGCTTAACAGATTTTAAATCTTTTTCTTTTTATTAGATTAAAAATCAATTATTATTTAAATTCCCATTGATCCTATTTATTCTCTGTTTTTAATTATTTCAAAGAAAAACATATATATATATCTCTCCCGCTTGCAAACATTATCGTCTCTCTCTCTCTTTAAATTCCCTTTCCACCTTATCTTCGCATAGAAACAATGTTAATTTCCTATAGGGATTTGTATGTTAATTTCGATTCAAAAGGGGTCCCCTTTTTGGAACTTTTACGCATTGCAAAATTTTTTTTTCCAATTCTTATGAAATTTTGTATTTATTTAGGATTCTATATTGTGTGTATAAAATGTCCAAATATGAGATTAAAAAATTTTGAAAAATAACCA
>JAKCPI010011024.1:0-125130 GCA_023213315.1 Euborellia annulipes | reverse complement strand
TTGATGAAAATTTTTTTTTTTTATTGCGAAGCAGATCAACTATAAAACTGTTTCTTGAATATCTCCGCAACCAAATGACCTAGCGCGATGATTATGGGCGCAAACTTTAGAGGAGATTGTGCTCTTTCTGATATTCCATCCTGCTTTCCAAATAACCTGCAATTGAGGGAGAAAATGCCACGTCACGATTGAAATAACAGAGCTATTGTGTAGCCCATAGGCGTCCAAAAATCAAATTTAATTCTGAATCTGACCCACTAATTAAATCTGAAATTAGATATTTACTTAACAGAGCTGATTGCGATTTCTCGAATTTTGATGGGGGGTTTTAGGGGGGACCGCATGTTTCGAAATAATTATCACCATTGGACTCACGGTTGGTCATAGAGTCCAAATCCGTCGAGTTCACGTTTTTGATGAAAATTTTTTTTTTTTATTGCGAAGCAGATCAACTATAAAACTGTTTCTTGAATATCTCCGCAACCAAATGACCTAGCGCGATGATTATGGGCGCAAACTTTAGAGGAGATTGTGCTCTTTCTGATATTCCATCCTGCTTTCCAAATAACCTGCAATTGAGGGAGAAAATGCCACGTCACGATTGAAATAACAGAGCTATTGTGTAGCCCATAAGCGTCCAAAAATCAAATTTAATTCTGAATCTGACCCACTAATTAAATCTGAAATTAGATATTTACTTAACAGAGCTGATTGCGATTTCTCGAATTTTGATGGGGGGTTTTAGGGGGGACCGCATGTTTCGAAATAATTATCACCATTGGACTCACGGTTGGTCATAGAGTCCAAATCCGTCGAGTTCACGTTTTTGATGAAAATTTTTTTTTTTATTGCGAAGCAGATCAACTATAAAACTGTTTCTTGAATATCTCCGCAACCAAATGACCTAGCGCGATGATTATGGGCGCAAACTTTAGAGGAGATTGTGCTCTTTCTGATATTCCATCCTGCTTTCCAAATAACCTGCAATTGAGGGAGAAAATGCCACGTCACGATTGAAATAACAGAGCTACGGTGTAGCCCATAGGCCTCCAAAAATCAAATTTAATTCTGAATCTGACCCACTAATTAAATCTGAAATTAGATATTTACTTAACAGAGCTGATTGCGATTTCTCGAATTTTGATGGGGGGTTTTAGGGGGGACCGCATGTTTCGAAATAATTATCACCATTGGACTCACGGTTGGTCATAGAGTCCAAATCCGTCGAGTTCACGTTTTTGATGAAAATTTTTTTTTTTATTGCGAAACAGATCAACTATAAAACTGTTTCTTGAATATCTCCGCAACCAAATGACCTAGCGCGATGATTATGGGCGCAAACTTTAGAGGAGATTGTGCTCTTTCTGATATTCCATCCTGCTTTCCAAATAACCTGCAATTGAGGGAGAAAATGCCACGTCACGATTGAAATAACAGAGCTATTGTGTAGCCCATAGGCGTCCAAAAATCAAATTTAATTCTGAATCTGACCCACTAATTAAATCTGAAATTAGATATTTACTTAACAGAGCTGATTGCGATTTCTCGAATTTTGATGGGGGGTTTTAGGGGGGACCGCATGTTTCGAAATAATTATCACCATTGGACTCACGGTTGGTCATAGAGTCCAAATCCGTCGAGTTCACGTTTTTGATGAAAATTTTTTTTTTTTATTGCGAAGCAGATCAACTATAAAACTGTTTCTTGAATATCTCCGCAACCAAATGACCTAGCGCGATGATTATGGGCGCAAACTTTAGAGGAGATTGTGCTCTTTCTGATATTCCATCCTGCTTTCCAAATAACCTGCAATTGAGGGAGAAAATGCCACGTCACGATTGAAATAACAGAGCTACGGTGTAGCCCATAGGCCTCCAAAAATCAAATTTAATTCTGAATCTGACCCACTAATTAAATCTGAAATTAGATATTTACTTAACAGAGCTGATTGCGATTTCTCGAATTTTGATGGGGGGTTTTAGGGGGGACCGCATGTTTCGAAATAATTATCACCATTGGACTCACGGTTGGTCATAGAGTCCAAATCCGTCGAGTTCACGTTTTTGATGAAAATTTTTTTTTTTTATTGCGAAGCAGATCAACTATAAAACTGTTTCTTGAATATCTCCGCAACCAAATGACCTAGCGCGATGATTATGGGCGCAAACTTTAGAGGAGATTGTGCTCTTTCTGATATTCCATCCTGCTTTCCAAATAACCTGCAATTGAGGGAGAAAATGCCACGTCACGATTGAAATAACAGAGCTATTGTGTAGCCCATAGGCGTCCAAAAATCAAATTTAATTCTGAATCTGACCCACTAATTAAATCTGAAATTAGATATTTACTTAACAGAGCTGATTGCGATTTCTCGAATTTTGATGGGGGGTTTTAGGGGGGACCGCATGTTTCGAAATAATTATCACCATTGGACTCACGGTTGGTCATAGAGTCCAAATCCGTCGAGTTCACGTTTTTGATGAAAATTTTTTTTTTTATTGCGAAGCAGATCAACTATAAAACTGTTTCTTGAATATCTCCGCAACCAAATGACCTAGCGCGATGATTATGGGCGCAAACTTTAGAGGAGATTCTGCTCTTTCTGATAGCCCATCCAGCTTTCCAAATAACCTGCAATTGAGGGAGAAAATGCCACGTCACGATTGAAATAACAGAGCTATTGTGTAGCCCATAAGCGTCCAAAAATCAAATTTAATTCTGAATCTGACCCACTAATTAAATCTGAAATTAGATATTTAATTAACAGAGCTGATTGCGATTTCTCGAATTTTGAGGGGGGTTTTAGGGGGGACCGCATGTTTCGAAATAATTATCACCATTGGACTCACGGTTGGTCATAGAGTCCAAATCCGTCGAGTTCACGTTTTTGATGAAAATTTTTTTTTTTATTGCGAAGCAGATCAACTATAAAACTGTTTCTTGAATATCTCCGCAACCAAATGACCTAGCGCGATGATTATGGGCGCAAACTTTAGAGGAGATTGTGCTCTTTCTGATAGTCCATCCAGCTTTCCAAATAACCTGCAATTGAGGGAGAAAATGCCACGTCACGATTGAAATAACAGAGCTACGTGTGTAGCCCATAGGCGTCCAAAAATCAAATTTAATTCTGAATCTGACCCACTAATTAAATCTGAAATTAGATATTTACTTAACAGAGCTGATTGCGATTTCTCGAATTTTGAGGTGGGGGTTTTAGGGGGGACCGCATGTTTCGAAATAATTATCACCATTGGACTCACGGTTGGTCATAGAGTCCAAATCCGTCGAGTTCACGTTTTTGATGAAAATTTTCTTTTTTATTGCGAAACAGATCAACTATAAAACTGTTTCTTGAATATCTCCGCAACCAAATGACCTAGCGCGATGATTATGGGCGCAAACTTTAGAGGAGATTGTGCTCTTTCTGATAGCCCATCCAGCTTTCCAAATAACCTGCAATTGAGGGAGAAAATGCCACGTCACGATTGAAATAACAGAGCTATTGTGTAGCCCATAAGCGTCCAAAAATCAAATTTAATTCTGAATCTGACCCACTAATTAAATCTGAAATTAGATATTTAATTAACAGAGCTGATTGCGATTTCTCGCATTTTGATGGGGGGTTTTAGGGGGGACCGCATGTTTCGAAATAATTATCACCATTGGACTCACGGTTGGTCATAGAGTCCAAATCCGTCGAGTTCACGTTTTTGATGAAAAATTTAGAAAAAAAATTTACTATTGCAAATCGTTATGGGCCCAAAAAGGTTTTTCGTCAATATCTCCGCAACCAAATGACCCAGCGCAATGATTGTGGGCGCAATCGTTAGAGCAGAATCTGCGCTTTCTGATAGCCCCTCCACTTTTCAGAATCCTTGGCAATTGAGGGAGAAAATGCGACGTCACTAAAGAAATAATAGAGCTTTTGAGTATATTGAGGGTCCAAAAATCTTATTAAATTCTGAATCTGAGCCACTAATTAAATCTGAAATTAGATCATTAATTAACTGAGCTGATTGCGATTTCTCGAAATTTTGCAAGGGGGGTTTGGGGGGCCGCATATAATTATCACCATACGACTCACGGTTGCTCATAGAGTCCAAATCTGTAGAGTCAACTTTTTTGATGAAAAAATTTAAAAAAAAAAAAACTTACTATGTCAAATCGTTATGGGCCCAAAAAAGTTTTTCGTCAATATCTCCGCAACCAAATGACCTAGCGCAATGATTGTGGGAGCAATCGTTAGAGCAGTATCTGCTCTTTCTGAGGGCCCTTCCCCCTTTCAGAATCCTCGGCAATTGAGGGAGAAAATGCGACGTCACTAACGAAATAATAGAGCTATTGAGTACCCATTGAGGGTCCAAAAATCTTATTAAATTCTGAATCTGACCCACTAATTAAATCTGAAATTAGATCATTAATTAACTGAGCTGATTGCGATTTCTCTAAATTTTGCAAAGGAGGGGGGTTTTGGGGGGGACCGCATGTTTCGATATAATTCCACTTTTCAGAAACCTGCCCAATTCTGAGTCGAGTTATCTTTATATGTTCTCTCCATTTTTCAGCTAATTTCCTAGTTAGACTAAATTCATGCATAATCTATATTATTGTTGTTATTTTTGTAAGAAATAATATTTATCCTTCGATTTTAAGATTATCTGTGATATGTTTATGACATTGAAAATAGGAATGTTAAATTATATATATTTTTAAATCTGTGATCGTCTTGTAGCTAAATAAAATATGTATGTTCTCCTTTGCACCGTGAGGCGAAATGGCCCTGGTAGCTGAAATGCCCTTCAATCTCTGAATAAATAAATAAAATTTAAAGTTCGAAAATTTAAGAAATTTTCTTGCTCAGTAAGCGTTTGGTTTTCAAAATGAATACAACACTTGCAGAAATAATGGCCGAAACGTGGTAATTTTTTTGCAGTTAATTTGTATTATTAATTACTAATTGAAATAAAACACGATTAATGCCAAAAATGTTTTTTATTACTATCAATTTTATTGATTTGAGATATGTGATTCTTAGCTCGATTAACTAATAGTTAGTTGTCAGTTCACATATTTTAGTATGTATCTGACATAATTTATATTCTCAATTTTTTTTTTATTTAATTACATTACCTGAGTGATTAATTGATTTAGAAAATAATATTTACTTTCTATTAAAAAAAAAAAAAAATTGGTCTCTTTCCTTTTCGCTTGATAGGAATAAATTTTGCACCTTGTTTTATCTGCTTTCAACCTCTCTGATAAATTATAAGAATCGTCTTCCTTGGTATAAGAGTGACATCTACTGGATGCTTTTCCATCAAGAAGGCTAGACAAATTGATGTGTAGTTCTCACATTCACTGTAAAGAATCACCTGGCATTTTTGCATTTGTCCTACATTGCGTGTGTGTTGGTGTCACCTCAGTATGTGTTGATTGAAGTGAGAGTGGATTATAGAAATCACATTTTAAGCTCCATTAATTTAATTAAATATAATAATAAAATATTTTTCTTTTAAGTATAATTTTTTTAGTACTGGCGGCCAAGGGTCACTTGATCCACCAGCAATTCATAAAATATATTAAACTATTCGCAAAGCCCGTCGAAGGCGGGCTTTCCGTCTGGCCAGGGGCTGCGCCCGCTGGACCCCTTGATCGCTTTCGGTGAGCAATTACCCGCCTTTGGGAGGGGGGGGGGGGGGCAAGTATTTTGTCAATTTAGGATATAATATTTTTTGTTGCATTGCACATTTTAAGAAAGGACCTTGAGTCCAAGTGAGGGTACTGTCTGGGAAAACAAATGGGTCTATTTATGAATGCCCAAAGAGTCTGCCTGGAGGTACTATAAATGATGCTATAAAGCTGTCAAAAATATAAATTTTTATCTAGTTATTGAAGAAATTTGATTAAAATTAATTCCCCAGAAATATTTAGAGATTCAAATTAAATACTATGTTACTCCCAGGCCCATTTACTATATATGTACTTAATTTCAAAAAGATTCATTTGAAAAGACATATATACATACATTTTTTTCTTAAGAAGATAACTTTTAACTGGTCGAATATTAATATCTGATTCTAATGGATAGGCTATATTTGTTTGAATTATTATTATTAGGGGAATTTTTAATTATAGACCACATTTTTGTATTAATTATTTAATAAAAATATAAATACTGTACAACGTTTCGACTGCTTATTCTGCAGCCGTTATCAAGTACTGTGCACTTGCTCCGACTCAAGTGAACTAGATTTCTAATGAAGGATATGTTGAGTCAAAACAAGGGCACAGTACTTGAACGGCTGCAGAATAAGCAGTCGAAACGTTGTACAGAATTTATATTTTTTTAAAATAATTAATATATAATTATAGAAAAATGTGGTCTATAATTAAAAATTCCCCTAATTAAGTTTAGATTTGGTTTTGAACATTTTAACCCCACATAAACACAACCCCCATTCCCCTAATACTAATGGAGGGGTGTTGAAAAATATTTAAGGATTATGATTCAAAAAATATAAATAAACCAACAATTATTTATTTTTCTAATAAAAAAAAATGTTTTTTTTCAATAAATTTATTTATTTATTGAAAGTTTAGATGGAATTTCGAAGCAATTGGCTAAGCGGATTAAATAAAGATGAGGATTCCAGTAGCCCGAAACAGCTTGGGTTCAAATTCAGCTTACTTATAAAAAAAAAAAAAAAATTCAGATCTGCGATTCATTCTTAAAAAATCTGGTGTGACTGGCGCACAGCACACAACTTTCTTTTACCTTCGGTGATCGAAAGTTGTGTTCTGTGCTTGTCACACCAGATTTTTTGTGTCGACATGTATTTAGTACGGAACATTCGATTTTCAAGATGTAAAATTTATATGGGAAAATATTTATATTTTGTTACCATGGCAACCATTTCTCCTATCTTTTCTATGGAGTACAAGAGTAAAGTGGTCTTCAGAAGATTTCAATGACAAAATGAGAATATACATTTTAAAGAGAATCTAAAAAATAATTGATTTTTGAATTATAAGAAAAATCTTAATTATTTTTCGAGATCTATATGTTTGAATAAGATAAATAGTATTCAAAATACCTCGATTCGGACTTAACCATAAAAAACACTACATGTCTTGTTGAATAAAAAAAATCGTTGGAGCGAATTTAGAGAAAATCGAAAAAAAACTGAAAAAGGCATAAGTAAAGTACTAGTACTCTTTGTCCGATTTTGTTGAAAAGCTTCGTGTCACATCCCATGGGGTGCCTAACTTAAATATAAAATTTCAACCTCCTAGCTCTTTCCGTTCTTGAGATATTTTGTTCACAGACACACAGACAAACCATGTCGCGAAAACCACTTTTTTGGATTCAGGGCACCTCAAAACGTGTATATCCATCAAAATCTCGACATCGAATTTTTGACATGAATCCAATATTTTCTCTCTCTATATATTAACATATATATAGAGGTAAGGGAAAGTAAAAGTAAATTGTCTTGATCTCAACGGAAACTCCTTTGAAAATTTTTCAAATTATTTATTATTTTTAATATAGAAACCCAAGTCATTCCAGAAAATGAATCAAAAATAATATATTATTTACAACACGGTTATTAAAAATAAAAACATTTTGGCATTAATCATGGTTAATTATTAGTAATTAATAATCAATTGTGTTATTATTTATTAAATAATACATCACTATTAAGCCTAAATGTATTTTATTTCTAAAAATATCAATGAAGAATAGAAATGGTGACTGACCAAGGAGCTCAATAAAGAAGGCAGCCAGCAGAAATGAAAAAATAAAAATATTAAAAAAAACTTTTATATTAAGGTTGTTGGGATATTAAGGCACTTTTATAGATTAAAAGCTAATTTTTTAATATGTTATTAATCACTAACACATACGTATAAAATAATTTTTTGAAGCAGATTTGAAGCAGGGTTATCGTATAATTAATTATTAAAAAATTAAAATTTAACATTTAGTCTATGGGGAATGTCGACGAAACGCACACATATCGAATTATGTAGCTACTCCTGATATAGATAAAAAAACAAAAAGCTTACATTTTATCAATTAACTTCCGTAGAATAAGTTGAAAATAAAATAAAAAGTTTCTGATGTGGGCTTTTAAAGATATTTTTTAACAAGTCAAAAAATTCTCAAAAATGAGTCGGACATATTTAAAAATAAGTAAGTCATGGGACTCAAACCAGTTTGGCAACGTCACATAAAATTAAACTCATTTCTCGCTGTCACTTACATTTTTTTTTTTTTTCAAATTTACAATATTTTTTCCCTCAAATCGTCCAATGTGTCTAAACTGATTTGCATTACTCATTGTAATATTATAAATAAAATACAACTGAACACTATACAAGATCAACATAAAGCTTTTAAATGTTGCCAGATTTGTATTAAATAAAAAAATACTTGAGTCAAAAGTCATTCATTTATTATTTTTGGTAATTAAATTATTTGCTTAATCCAATTATAAATTATGATAGGTCACGACTAAATTATAATAATGAATTTATACATTCAAATTTTTAATTTTATTTAAAAAAAAATTTAGTTTTTATTATGACTTACGGTGTGCTATCCGAACAACCTAAAAAAGCTGATTCCATATTTATAATTAGAACATAATTATTAGCAAATATGGTGAAGGGGACTGGGGGGAGAAGGACCGTAGAAATACAATATTTAAGTAAACTGAAAATTCTCGAAAGTGCTAAGTACCTAATTTTTAATTAACAGACAGCTTGCCTTGATATATAAAACTTACAAAAATATATAAGCGATTAGGATTTGGTTCAGTCGGCGCCTTAAGTGCCTGAACATCTAAGTACAGTCGACAACATAAGTCTCTGATGTGCCCAAGAGTGGAGCCTTAAGCTTAGGCAACTAAACAAATATTTTAAAAAAAGCAAACGTGTGGGGTCCCCCGACAGGAATGAAGTTCCTCTCGCCTTTTCTTCAACTCCGAATATAATTTAATATGAAGATTATTTAAAAAAAGAAAATAATTACTTATTTTTAAAACAAGCATGTGAGCGGTTCGAATTTCGATGCTCGCACGCACACACATAGAGAGAAAGATAATTCTCTAGAGCCAGTGGGGGGGTAGGCGTGGCCACGCTTCGGCTAGCCTCGCTTTCGATCGCCGGCGCTCGAGCGCTGTAACGCTTTTTTGTTACGCAGGAAGGTATTACGTGACGATTTCTGCCAATTCTCCCTACTGTAAACCGCGTGTCGGATTACACGATACCGAGGATGTTAGCGAGTGGACTGTTGTTTTCATGGGGCTCCGTGTATGACATAGGATGAGTTGTAAAAATTATAATGACGAATTTATAAACAAATAACAAATACTTTATTCACGCACTTGATAAAAAAAATACATTGAAAAGTAATCAGTGAATTTAAACTGGCCGAAAGGTAGGTAAAAATAATAGTAAAAAAAAAGGATTAAATTTTGAAAGGAATGTAACGTGATGTGAAAAAAGATGAATAACAGGTAAGTTAAGTGGTTTTGCTGCGGGCAACGCGGGCAAGCGGAGCAAAAGGAAGACCAGTTGCATTAGTGAAGTAGCAATGGCAAAAGGTAAAAAGTAAAGTGAAGTGATGAGCTGTCCGGAAAGGCCTGGATCCATGGCCCCCAAACATGGGCTCGTGCGCCTCATTTCCGGTCGACTGTAATTTCTCAACCTGTGCTGCTCTCTAGCGGACAGGATTCGCGATCCATAAGAAAGTTGGCGCGAACACCGCGTAAAAAAAACTTTGTTCCAAAAATGTAACTTAACTGAAGGGGAAAAGCTGCTTTTAATAAAATACTGCCGACGGTTAAGAAATTTAGTTGTCTAAGGTTCAACTTTCGAGCACGTTGTGGCTCCAACTGTACCAACAAAATTTTATCTCGAGAAGAAAAAAAAAAATTTCTTTTCTTTTCTCATTTTAAAAAACTCTTGGAAATAATTTTCATAATTTGATAATCTCTATATTCTAATTTAAGATTCATGAATTGTATTTAAAAGGATGAAATGAATGGATTTGCTACATGACTTTTTTGTTTATTTACTATGGAAATTGTTATTGTCTAAAATAAAATCAAATTATTAATTTACTCTAAAAATGATGCGAGTTCATTAAATTTTTTTTTTTTTTTTTTTTTGCTACTAACTTTCTTTCTTTGAATAATTCATTTCAAACTCACAAAAAAGAAAAAAAAAAAAAAAAAACAAAGAATACGATTCAGAAAATGTTAGTTCATTGAAATATGTCATATGGCTTTTTTTCATTATAATTAATTTCTCTAATTAATGTTTCTCCAATTTAGAGCGAAATTTTTCTTTGAGGCTTTTGACTTGATTTAATGGCAAAAAAGGATTCTTTTCAAGAATATATAATATAATATTTTATGTACATGTGAAGTTGTTGATTAATCAAAGTCAGGTTGGTTTATCTGGTCTGGAATCTCAAATGGAAACCGGAGATGCGTTTGTAAAATAAATAAATATTTAATTTAATTGTATTATACTAAAACGCCATCCTCCATCTCCATCATTTTATCTCATTTAACTCAATGCTTTATTAATAATTATTTTAATGATGATTAAGATAAGAATTTAAATGAATGGTTGGTTAGTTTCGCAAATAGATACGGGCAACGGTAGTGTGAGTAACATTGTAACAATTTGATTTGCGCTAAAATTAATGGCAAAAACAATTTGATATATCGACCAGAAGTTGATCTACTTTTCCCGTCAATAGGCATTATAAAGTTGACTGATTCACAGGTCTTGTTGCTGAATTATAAAAATTAATTTGTTTTCTGTTCAGTAAAATATTTTTTCCATCTCAATCTCATAAATCTGTTCTCTCGTAAATTTATCAATAGATAAGATAATATTATAGTTAAAAAACAAAAAAAAAAAAAAAAAAAACTGTTTCGTTGATATATTTACGTCAAAAAAATTGTTTATGTGAAATTTGAAATTAAAATTAAAATCATTCAAGAGTGACTGACAAAATAGTGGTTAAGAAACTGGCACTTGTCACAAGATGATAACACAAGGGCTAGAGTCATAAATTTTTGAAGGGGAGGAGGGGGGGGACGATCAGTGGCGTCATTTCAACTTTTTCTTGGGGGGGGGGGGGCAAACATTTTTTTTTCTTAAAATTTACTTACAAATGGGTACTCAAATTTGGCCAAAACATATTTAATTTAATTAATTGTTTAATTTTGTACAGTTTGTATACTCGTAGATGTATTTTGGAGTATTTTATTTAGAATAATATAAAATTTTATAAAAATCAGAGCCCTTGGGGGAGGAAATGCCCCCCTACCCCCCCCCCCCAAATGACGCCACTGGGGACGATCCAGTCGATTATCCCCTCTCCAATCCAAATGAATAAAGAATACGAAATTTTTTTTATAATTCCAAATTAATTTGTAACGTCATACAATAATATACAATAATGTTATAATTTTATTTAATTATTTTCTTGATATTTCAGGAGGGAGTGGGAGGGTTTTTTTTTTCATTCTGAATGCTCACTAGATTAAAAAAGATGTTAGATTAAAAAACAAAAACAAATTTATAAACAAAGCTCTAGCTCACATATCAAATTAAAATTGTCTTTGCCGGGTATCGAACTACGATGCTCGCTCTCAGCGCTTCGGTTTGATTCAAACTGAGACAATTTTTATTATATATATGAGTATATAAATATAAATTATTGCTCGGATTCATGGGTTCGATTCCCGGGGTCAGGCCTACAAGCAAATATTTATTTTATATTAACAAAAAATTTCTAATCCCTGGAGAGTCTAAGAAAGTTTTAACATTTGAATTGAATCAGTCCGCAAGAAGCGTACTCGTAACACAGAATAGAAGTAAATCTACTTCAGAATGCTCACTAGAGTTACGAGGTCAAATGGCTTTCAAGATACAAAAAATCCTTGGCTGTTATTGTAATGTTATCGGAGTGTAAAATGAGTTTCCTCTGAAAAGAAGAGCCTTTGTATCAATACAACTCATTTTGAAAAATAAAAACTTTGTTTTGGTATTTCTTTACTATAACCTTGCCGAAAAATCAGCGTAGTAGAGGAGTTTCGGATTAAGAAACACAAGGCTTGTTTATTTTTTTTTTTTTGAAATTTTTAAATTTAACTTAAATTTCAAATTGTGCGCTTTAAAGAAAAGAGAGGCTAGATGCTTTTAAAAATATATACAAATCACTTATAATCAATCATATTTTACAATGGTGAATAATTAAATTAAGCCAAAGTTTCATTTTTTTCAAAATGAAGAGTGCCATAATATAAAATTCAAACATTTTTAAAGATATATAACTAGTATACTTTTTTTTTTTTTTTTTTTTTTTTTCAAAATGATTGAGATATTTTTTTGAATTTATCTCTAAAAAAAAAGACTGACTAAATTTAAGCGAAATTCCAAATTTATTGTCTACCACGTCCTTCCTCACAAGTCTGCTACTGATGTTTCCGCTAAAATAAAAAAAATACTTGTATTATATTGATTTATATAAAAAATATTTTCTATAATAAAAATAAAATATAAACAAGTTGAGGGATTCTGTCTCTATAAGAAGAGCTCAATTTCAGTTTCAATCTCAAGATGATACTCGTATTTCATCTAAAATAAAAAAAATAAAAAAAATTCTCAATTTTTTGAAATAAAATAAAACTTATTATTAGTATAAAACAAAAAGAGTTCATTTTCTCTATAAAAATGACTTCATCTTGATTTTTTCGTATACTTTACAAATGCGTGATTATCTTAAAAAATGCTAGAAAGAGATTTGTTTATATTTACATTTTTTTTTATTGTCACTTGTTGCTTTTTTTTTATAATAGTAGGGGGTCTTATGTTGATTAACTCAAAAATTATTAAGTTTTTGAAAAAAAAAGGGAAAGAATAAAAACTTTTGGAAATTGTATAATTAAAGACAAAAAAAAAAAAATTATCCGTTTGACGTAAAATTAGATACTGATTAAGAAATACATAACAAATTTCATCGATTTGGCTGCTTACTTTTTAAGTAAGCGAATCCACACACACACAGGGAGATAATTTCAAAAAAGTTTTTTTTTTGGAACCTTGAGAATTATTCAAATTTCGAATGTCGAATTTTTTGATGATTAAAATACTTCATTTGGCGAAGGTGTGTATCTGATAATACGTAGATTAAAGGTATTTGGATTGCTCCAATGAGCGAAGCAGCTAGAAAAAATTTTTTTTTTATTTTTTCAATTTATTTATTATTATTACTTAATGTGCCAGGGCCGACGTTTCTGCCGCATATAGGGCCATCTGTCAATATGAGGATGGTCCTTTATGAGCCAAGGCCGACATATAGGGCCATCCTCATATTGACAATGGCTTGGCCCTGAGGATGGTCCTATATGCGACCGAAACGCAGGGCTTGTTTTTTATTTTTTTTTTGAAATTTTTAAATTTAACTTAGACTTCAAATTGTGCGCTTTAAAGAAAAGAGAGGCTAGATGCTTTTAAAAATATATACAAATCACTTATAATCAATCATATTTTACAATGGTGAATAATTAAATTAAGCCAAAGTTTCATTTTTTCAAAATGAAGAGTGCCATAATATAAAATTCAAACATTTTTAAAGATATATAACTAGTATACTTTTTTTTTTTTTTTTTTTCAAAATGATTGAGATATTTTTTTGAATTTATCTCTCTAAAAAAAGACTGACTAAATTTAAGCAATAATAAATAAATTGAAAAAACTACTAGCTGCTTCGCTCATTTGAGAAATCCAGTAAACGTTAATATACAACCCAAAGTAAAAAAAAAATAGTCCTAACTGAAAATTCCCTCAAAAAAAAACTTCTCTCATTATACTAAAAAATAATTTTAATGATGATTCGATCAAACTATTAATGAAATGAGAACCGAGCTTGATTGTATTTTCAGAATGAGGGATTATGACCTTTGCCTTTAAACGAAGCTAGAATCGAGAAATGAGAGATATTCCGTTATCATCATTGATATTCTTGAATGCAAAAGGGAGAGAGAGAGAGAGAGAGAGAGATAAACCAAACCAAACAGAGTGAGAACCTTGCTCACTCCGCAGTAATTGACAAGATGTCAGCGAATATCCCATTGTCTTCTTCCGTTCTTTTGAGTTTTTCACATCTCTAAATCATATTACTTGAAATTCTTTTTAAGAGTTCTAAATCCGACAAACGATTTTATATTAAAAGAAAAAAAAAATGTAATTATATGTAAAAAAATTAGAGCCAAACAATTGATTGAATGACGAAGAATTCTGAAAATTTTTTATCTTATGGGTACAGTACATACACACTTGGCAAAATTCACTAAAAAAAATATCACGATCCGAGCCTCAGTTCCAGTGGGTGAATTATTATTAAAAAATATTAGCTGCACTCTTTTTTTCCTAACTACACACTATAAACCATCCTTTAAATATAAAAAATTTCCCGCATTCCTCTAATTCTTTCTAAACAAAGAAATAATTATTTTCTCAAAACTCGTAAAGGGGCTAATTCGCGCTAACGCCGTTTATGATTCGTCTTGGAGTACCACAATTACTCAGACAATTTTATTTTACGAATTGTGCCTATCAAGAGGTGAATTTATTATTCGAGAATTTTATTATAACCTTTTATTCTAAAGTTAAAAATTTATCATTATAAATCAGAAAAACGTCACCTTAATTGTGCTTTTATACTCTAGAAATTATAAGTCACTCAGAGGAAAAAAAAAAAAATTGAAAAATATAGAACGGAAGTGCATAATCCAGCAAGTCTCTCTACTGTAGCTTTCCCTTTAACCATTTAAAGCGTTAGTATTTTAAATGATAATTAACATGGGTAAATAACAATTATAAATAATATTTAATTATTATATAAACATTACCGAATTAAATATTTTCATATGTTTATTATAAATAAATATTATAAAATATGTTATTTTATCAAAAAAAAAAATTTTTTTTTAAATGAATTATCGATTGAAAAATTTGTAAAAATTATTTTGTTTGGTATCTTGTTATTGTTGTTGTTGTGATAAATATCTTTCGACACCCTTTTCACTCTCCTTCCACTTTCTCTCACTCTCTCTCACGGAAAAAGAAGTCATAAATTTTGTAGATAGTTATTTAAATATTATCAATAAACATACAAAAAAAAAAAAACGTAGTAAAAGATTATTAATTATGGCAATTCGAGACAATGACGTATTGCTCTGCAGAGAATTGATAGGCAACCGCATTTACATACATCTTGTTCACTTAATATTTATTATATTACTATAATTTATTCTAAAAATGAGACTATCAATTAATTTTTGATTTTTATATCATTTATTGGACAATGTTGATTAACATCATTTGTTAATTATACAGAAATTAATTTAATTATTTAGCATAAAATTCTTCAAATTCACCTCACGGTTGAGAGGGTGGATTCTGTTGATGAGGCACCCACCGGAGTCATTAAAAAAAACTAAAATTCAAACTAATTTGATGAGAGACTCTTTTAATAGGAATTTTAAGTAATTATTTTGACTTTTTTGAAAGAATTTTATATAAACATTTAGACAGATATTTTAATCAGAAAAGTATAATAATAAAAACTTTTTCGTATGAATTTTCATGTTTTTCGCATTAAATTCAATTCGACTCCTGAGTATGCCTAATTTTTTTTTTCTCTTTGCGAGTATCTAACTCGTAGAGCAATTTAAAATAGGTGAAATCAACTGAATACCACCCCCCCCCCCTCTTAACTGTGAATTGGGACGGAAAACAGCTCGTGAATGAAGGTATCAGTTAATTTTGTACTAAACGATTAAATTAATTACTGCATAGATCATTGTAATAAGAGGCCAAATAAAAAAAAATATATTAAAAAGCGCGTTTTGTCTCCAGATACTTAATATATCTCAGACTTGGAACAGGGAAGAGAGGAGGGAGGGCAGACGATCGTCAAATTTATTCTTTTTTTTGGAGAAAGTAAAAATACCATATTTTAAATTGATTACGTAATTAATATAAATGATGATGAAGTCAAATCATACAAAATTTAACAAAAAAAAAAAATTACCTTCAATCTCTCCAAATTTTTTCCGACAAAATTATCACCTCTTGATTTTTTTTTTTTTTGATTATCAAAAATGTTGTAAAAAAAAAAACCATTAACAACCAACTATGCGACCGAAACTGCATTAAAACAGCAAGTAATGACAATTAATTTAATTGAATATATTACCCCCAAGAAAAAGTTAAAAATGACGCCATTGGACACGCCAGTTTTGAAACATGAATTTAGTCAAAAGTTTATATAATTTGAAACTAATAACCAAGTATTTTTTACTTTTAATTTGTATATTTCAACTGTCAAAATTTTAAATATTGTAAATATCATGTTGAAATTATTTCTTTTTTTAATCAAATTTTGTTTTGTCTAGTTTGCATTTTTTTTTAAATATAATTGACTTGTAATAAGTTTAATATTTTTTTTCATGGAAAGCCGCCATCTTATAAGGTGTTTTTATAACAATTCCCGCGCCCCAGTCACTTAAAGTCTACAGTATATCTTTAAATCTTCTGGCTTCCATGATATGCGGGGGGATTTTAAGAGGCCGCGCATGTCGCAACCGCGAGGGACTCCGCGTCCCGGAGGGCTTCCGTTTCTCTTTGGAAAGAGAATTAAAGCAAGAGGTTGTTTCTAAAGAATCTAAAATATTGAGAAAAGACTCTTAACTTATAAAGTAAGAGAGATAAAAGAGACAAATCATTTTAAGTTCGTACATCAACAAAACTTGTTTTTGTAAGTCATGGTGTTTATCTATTTATTTTAAGTATTTTAAAATTATTTAAATTAAATAATGTCCAACATATATAATATTTTATGTACTGAATTTTTTCGTGTATAATTGCTGGAAGGTAGGCAACCAAAATAACCAATAATGAATTTAAATTAAAAAAATTTAATCTTAAATGTTTAAATATTTCAGAAAAAAACATATACAGTGTATATTTATTAGGGTCCGACCGAAACAAGATTTTCAGCCGAAACCGAAACCGAAACCGAATATTCGGCCTCAACCTTAGTTTCGGCCGAAACCGTAACCGAAACCGAAACTTGTATTTCCTATAAAAATTTTTTTTCATTTTACTTTTTTTTTTTGAATTTTTTTTTCCCTCCCGTGAAAATCATTTTACCTTTGGAGACTAAAATTTTTTTCTCCCTCAAGAGCAAATTATTTGACCTTTTTTATTTTTTTTTTGCATGCGAGTCTCATCCCATTTTTTCAGACTCTGGTTTCGGCCGGCCGAAAGGTTCGGCCACTTTTTGGCCGAAACCGAAACTACGGCCGAAACCATGATTTTTGGCCGAAACCGGCCGAAACCGTAACCGAAACCGAATATTCGGTCGGTTCCTAATATTTATTATACAAATAAGTTTTTTTTTTATGTAGCCCATATATTTATTGAATTTCCATCTTATGACCCAAAAGAAAAACATAATTTAGATAATAAATTGTTGAAAACTATTCTTTCGGTTGAAGGTGAATTTGAAAATTTATTTAAATACTTTAAAAGATATCAAATTGATTTTGATAAGGTGTGATATCAACTTACTAAAAAATATATTTTTTTGTAATAAATCTTTTTTTTTATTTGAATTGAACTAAAAAAGAGAGAAATAAGAATATTTATGACTTAAAATAAAAGCGTGAGGCGCTAAAGGAAATTTGTCAATTTTTAAATCCTCGAAACTTCTTCGGTGCGCACCACGCTTTTATTTTAAGTCATAAATATTCAACAATTTTAACAACAAAAATGAAATTATTTCTCTTTTTAGTTAAATTTAAATAAAAACATTTTTTTTTAGTCTTTTTAATTGGAGACATTAAAAAAGGGGAATTGCCCAGAATAAGAAGTTTCAGAACATCTAGCGAAGTGTCTTAAAAATTGATGACCTTTGAAAAGTTTAATAAAAGCATTTAAAAAAAGAAAACATTTATTACATTTTATTTTATTTTTATAGCATATTTATTTAAGCTTATATTGTAATTATCCACTTATTATTATGTATCTTTAAAATTGAGTGGAGGCTCATATGGCCTTAGATGCTGAGGCACCCTTAAATGTTGAATAATAATGTTTTTTTTTTTTTTTTTTTTTTAATTTATATAATGTTATGTTATGTTAGTCACATAATAAAAAAAAAGGATATTTTACTAATATGCCATAAGTAAAATGATTCAAACAAAATATTACCATAAAAAAAGCTTATAATTAAAATCATAAAAAGATCGTAGTTTTATAGCTTAATAAAGGTGTGGAGGGGCTGTCAAGATAATTACAACAAAATATTTTTTAATTATGGAAATTCTTAGAATAAGTGAATGTCTTTATTTGAAAGAAAAAAAAGCATGAAAAACTAATAATGCCATTGAAAACATTTTTACTAGCCATTATTCTAGAATCTATAAAAATAATTGCGAATTCTATTCCCCGTTAACGTTTTAGTACGTTCTGAAGGAATTTTAAAATAAGATTATTTTCAATTTAAAAGAAAGAAAACAAAAAAAAGAAATTGTTTCTTTGGGATAAAACAGTGGAGGTAGTCATTATATTAACTTTATTTATTTCAAATATCAGCTAATAAATTATCGAGAAAAATTAATTAAAAATTAATAACGAATACGATCAGTATCTTAAGGGGACGTAAAGGCTAAAGCACTTATTATTGCTAATCAAATGGCATCATGCCTGCCTGCTCTATTCAACCAGAAAGCTTGTTTTGGATTACCAAAATTTTTATTTACAAATTTATTTAGTAGAAAGGAAGGTATTCTATTCATGTCAAAGATTTATCAAGATTTTGAAACCAATTGAGTCTAAAAAATGTTTTCCAAAACGGACAGTCTTCTGTTATCAATTTAAAAAAAGAAGAAAAAGAGCTAAGAATTTTGAAATTTGATATTTAAGTAAGGTACTACTCTGAGAGGCGAAAATAAACTTCTAAACAAAATTGACAAAAGAGTTCTAGTAATACTTTTTCACTTTTTTCCTATTTTCTCAAAATTCTCTTTAATGATTTTGATTAAAATTCATAAATCATTAGATACTCTTTGAAATGTATATTTACATTTTGCCATCAAAATTCTTTGAAGCACCGGATAACAGAAATCGTTACCATATATATATATAATTCTATATAAATTTTACATCTTGAATTTTAATGTAGCCTACTACAGGAACTAAATATATATCGACTCATAAGGTATCAAGCACTGACTGAAGGTAAGAAAAAGTTGAGTGTAGTGCGACCAGTCACACCAGAATTTTTTTTATTTTCTAGATATAAAAATTATAATTATTATAATAATTTAATTAGTCATAAAAAATATCTATAAAAATATTTTTTTTTTATTCCTTAAAAAAACAATTCCATAGAAATACGGGTACAAATTTAAAGGCCACTCTTATTTGTCTTTAATACTTTTTGAAGAAAATAATAAACATTTAATAATATAAAAAATTCTATTAATACTGGTCGATAACTAGTGGAATTTGTAAGATGATGAATAGGCAGACAGAATGAAAGATCTTTTCCGACTCAAGTCTAAACCTTCCTCAGGACTTTAAAATAGTTATGAAAAAGCTTTTTGTACTTGTATATCAAATTTTTTTAATTCCATATAATTCCTTACTTGATTTTTTGTAGATTTGATTTCATGGCGAGGAATAAAATAATTATTTTTTATGCAAGGTTTTATTGGAGATGTGATTGTGCCAATTACAGTTTCGGAGGCTCTTCCTTCATCTTCAGCCCTGGAATGTTATATTAAATATAAACCTTTAAGAAAAGGGATCTTGATGTGTTAATTTAAAAATGTTTCTTTTTTTTTTAAATAACAAACTATTGACATAAAGGCCACCAGCCATTTTTTGCCCACCTATATATTTATTTCTTCTTTAGTAAATTTAATATCTATTATAAGGATCAGTAATTGCAATGGCGAAGTGTTGGCCTGTAACAATAAAAAGATCTTGATGTGTTAATCTAAAAATCTTTCTTTTTTTTCTTTAAATAATGGCATAAGGCCACCAGCCATTTTTTGCCCACCTATATATTTATTTCTTCTTTAGTAAATTTAATATCTATTATAAGGATCAGTAATTGCAATGGCGAAGTGTTGGCCTGTAACAATAAAAAGATCTTGATGTGTTAATCTAAAAATCTTTCTTTTTTTTTCTAAATATTGGCATAAGAACATCAGCCATTTTTTGCCCACCAATATATTTCTTTCTTTAAGAATTTATTAATCATTATAAGGATCAGTATTTGCAATGGCGAATTGTTGGCGTGTAAGAAGAAAATCTTGATGTGTTAAAAAATGTTTTCTTTTTTTTTAATAAGAAACTATTCACATAAAGCCACCAGTCATTTTTTGCCCCCACGATATATTTCTTTCTTCTTCAGGAAATCTATAAGAGTCAGTAATTTCAATGGCGAATTGTTGCCTGTAACAAGAATTTTTTATTAATATGCCGGTATATATAATATATAATTTTTTATTGAAAAAATTATAGACAGTAAGCATTTTCATAACTATTTCTATGTCCTGAGGAGCCGATGTTTGAAAAATTGTTTCCCATAGTTTGTTTTACGGATGGGATAGAGAAGTGAACTTTGTAATTTTAAGTTAAAATATTATTAATTATGAGTATTCACGAACTTCCTGAATTGAGATTAAAGTATAAAATAAAAATTTTAAAAATAATTTGAATTCTTTGTAAAAGAAAGATTTTCTCTTTTTATTTTTTTTTATATAATTAATAGGCTTTTATATAAAATTTTCTTGAACGTTCGAGTTTAATTTGACGAAGCACACCTCGTGCTTAACTAGGGGATAATTTATTAAAATATTTGTTTATCGAGTCGTAAAAAAAAATTTCATATCCTTTCTAAAAGCTAAGATTAATTTCTTTTTGGCCTCGAATCCCCCTCCGTTCCTTCTTCCTTCCTGATGATCAGCAGAACCGATACTCAATCAAATCACGCTCAGCACATTCCACCTATCAATAATCTTTTTTTTTTAATTTTGATGAGAGGACAAAATCATAAGTGTATAATATTTTTTATTTTATTATTTAAAATTATTAACTGTCATCAAAGCAAGTGTTTACATAAAAAGCTTAAAAACTTAATGTAACATCATTCTTATGTAAACACTTGCTTTGATGATTGTGTCTTATTTCATAAGAATGAGTGTAAATGGCGCAAAAATTTGTATCTAACTTCATAGGAATGACTGTAGATGGTGCTGACGTCGTTGTATATAAAATGGACGGCTGTCGAAACGTTGTACAGTATTTATATTTTTAATTTTCTTCTTCTTTCCTGGCCTTATTCCCGCATTGCGGGAGTCGGTGGAATGGGTTTTTTGCGACCGTTGCACGGTCTGGTGCCTGTTGAAAATATAGAAGGAAGGGACAGACATGTAAAGAACAGGACTGTCAGTCTCGGCTCGGGTAGCTCGTGGTCGCCATCCACGTACCCACAATATGTGGGTCCCTGAGCATTCAGTTTTTATATTTTTAATAGATAAAAAATAAAAAAATGTGGTCTATAATTAAAAACCCCATAATAATAAAATATTTAAAGTTCCTAAAATTGCTGTTTTATTTTTCCCGAAATCAGCATCAATTTCTATGAATAGAAAAAAATTTTTTAATTGAGAAAATTCATTTTAAATAAATATTACCTTCTTTAAATTTTTTATTACTTAAATAATGAATAATTTATAACTTATTTTAATTCATACCCTGAGATAGCAATTATTTTAAAAAGTTTTGCATATATATATTTCTTTATAAAATTGCATCTCATTTGCCAAATTTTCTAAGCAGAGAACCGACCATGATTTTATAATCATCTTAAATAATAATTAAATCACACGAAATTTAATAAAAAAAAAATCAATAATCAAGGCGAGATAATTGTTGATCATCTTTATTATGTCAACATTTCAAAATTGAATAAATTTTGCATACGTTTTTAGAAGAAGCCAACTTTCTTTGTGCGTTCGAGTTTTTAATATTAAAAATATTAGCAACAAAAACTTTTTAATGCACTTTTTTTTAAGAGAGAGAGAGAGAAGAGAGGGAAAGAAAAAAAAATAGTGATTTCGAAATAATTTGATATAATAATTTAAGAAAATTTTGAAATAAATAATAAATTACTTTATAAAGGAAAGTTTTTATAACAAAAATAAATAATTTTTTAACTTGTAGTGGACAGAATAAATGTGAAAATTGATTATTTTTATAAAAATAAATAAAAGAGCTACTCTCAGTTTGTAATTCGTGGTCGAAAATAAAGCATAAGAGTGTTTTTAATATAAAATTTAAAACCTTCGAGAGTCCTGAAGTTATATTAAATAGATTAGAGAATTAAATCACTAAATCTGATGCGAGTTAGGATTTTGGATTGAAATTCCAAAATCCTAACTTGCATGTTTCTCGGTTAATATTGAGTCTATATATTCATTTTATAAACCAATTTTTAGCAATTTAATGCTCTACAACTTTCTAATGTATTATGGTGCACTAAATATGGGTAGTATAAGCGAAAAACTTAAATAAGTACACAAATTTTGAAGTTTTTGCACCCCCCTCTGAGGGGAGTGCAAAAATACCCCACGCAAGCAAACTTTAAAATCAAAAAAATGGAAATTTAAGTGTTTTTCGGTGTCTAGAATTAGAATTCCAGCATTAGAAAAGAAACCGAAAAATTTTTTGTTGAACTGTGTAATTAATTTAAATAAAAAACATTGGAACGCCTGCCGATAGGCAACCAGTTTAGATTTGCTTTAGCAAATAGGCTATCATTTTTAATAATAATAAAAAAAAACAATAATAATTTTTATTGGTGGGTACTATTTCCTAAAATAAAGTTCAAATGAAAGCAATTTGATCTAAAAAATATGGTGTCGCTAGTCACCCAACTCTTACCTTCGGTAATTGAAATTGTGTCGACATATATATATATATTTAATTTCCGACAATACGGTATTTTAGAATTCAGAAAGTAACATTTATAAACAAAAAAAAAAAAAATATTTATATTTTGTTACCATGGCAACTATTTCTCCCAAGTTCAAGAATAAATTTGACTTCAAACAATTAAAAAAAAAAAACGAGAAAATACATTTTAAAGAGTAACTAAAAAAAATAATTAATTTATTAATTTTAATCAATCTTTAGAGTGAATTTTAGAAAAAAAAGTACGTAAGTAAATTATTAGTACTCTTTGACTTTGGCGTACTTAACTCAGATATAATCTCGTAATTCAATTCCTTCATTTTTTATTTCGAACACAAACACCATTTTGCGCGTCTCACTTTCCTAAAACGTGTATTTCCATCAAAATCTCGAAATTTGTCATGAATGGAATACTTTCTCTCTTTATGTCAACATAAGAGAAAGTAATAGGATTAAAAATCTGGATCTAATTTTTGAAAATCTTATTGAGAATCGTGATCTTTTCACTTGATCAGAGATCCGGATTGTGATCTTTTTTTTAATGAATTTTGCCCATTGCTGGTATAAAGGATTGTTGGTCTCTTTGGATTGAAAGGTCTTTTTTGCGCTTCATATTTCATTTTGGGAATTGAACATCCCCTAGGGAAGTGGTTTGAAAACGCAGTTTTATAATAATAAAAAGAAAAAGAAAATACATATCCTATAAAAATAATCCAGGAACATTTTTATTTTTAATTTAATAAGTAAATTTTTATAAAAAAAATATATATATGTCAAAAAGTTGAGATTTCTATCGAAATGCTCGTTCCATTACTATTTATATTGTATAATAGAATTGTCCGTCTCTCATATATAACAATACTATTGACAATCGGATTACTGCTACTTGGTGCTTATCCCAAGCTGACTGTCGGGTTTTTTAGATTTAGTAAACTGAGGGAAATGGAATTCGGCCATCGGATAACGCAGTTCAACATAAACCGACTTGGTCAGAGAATTCTTTATCTGATATTCTCAAAAATAAAGCCATCTTAACATAAACATTTTTATAAAATGTATATTTTTTTCGTATTTATAACACCCCATTGGGGTAGGACACAATCAATTTGAATTGTTTTAATTATGAATTTAAAGGGATATCCAACCTATGTGACATTCATTATCACATGGGGGCTTATTTTTATTTTCTCTTACTTATCTAATATATATATATAATAGAAAGTATAGAGATTGCATAAAAAATCTAATGTCTAGAAAATTCCAGATTTATACTTAAATAAATAAATAATAAAAAAATCCAAGTAATTAAGTCTTGATGTCTGTCACACTATGTATTTGACAGACACTGATGGAATTTTAAAATAACATTTTTTTTTATCTTGAAATGGAATTTATCTTAAGGTTTGCAAAAAAAAAAAAAAAAAAAAAAAATATGGATTTATTCCGAAGAATGTATCAACTTTTGTTGAAAGGTTGTCAAAATAGCTAAACTGAAAAGATGGTAAAAGTTAAAATTTGAGCACCCACAGGTTGAAAAATTTACTTAATTTTAATTATATTATATTATTGTGTGTTTTTTTTTATAAGTTTTTTTTTTAATAATTTTTAAATGCAAATCCATCTAAAACAGTCTACTTTTTGAATAAAAAAAAAAAAATTTAATCACACGATTACAATTTAAAAAACATGGGAATTCAATTATTGAGAAAGCTTAAGAGGAAAAATATTAGATATTTGTATGTTTATAAATATATATAAGTATCCGGTTAGGGATTATATTTATTTATTTATTTTTGCTAAATGGTAAAATTCAAATTTGAGGTGATGTGACCCTCGGTGGGCGTGGCCATTTTATTAATTATAAATAAACCTAATTACTCCAATTGAGATAAAATATCGAGATAAACATTGCGTAAATAAAAGGTAATTTTTATTTATTTATTTATTTTTTATGAAGCACGTAATCTCAAATAAATCAAAAGAAACTAAAACGATTTCAAGAAAATTTTCTTAAAACAATAAAAATTTTCTTCTAATATAATTACTGTATTAAAGTAGCAAATAAAATATGTATGAAAATTTTTTTTAATTTCTCTTACCTATATATGAAATATAGTGAGAAAGTATAGGTTTCATGTCAAAAATTCGATGTCGAGATTTTAATGGATATACACGTTTTGAGGTTCAAAAAAGTGGGTCCCGCAAGTTTGTCTGTCAGTCTGTGAATAAAATATCTCAGGAACAAAGAGTTAGGAAGTTGAAATTTTATATTTAAGTTAGACAACTCACCCCCCCCCTCTCCTCAAGAGGTGAAAAAAAGCTTTTGAACAAAATCGGCCAAAAACTACAAGTACTTTACTAATGTACTTTTTCAGTTTTTTTCGATTTTCTCAAAATTCGCTCAACGATTTTAATTAAAATTGATAAATCAACTACTTTTTAGATGCTATTTAAAAAGTGTATCAGTGAAATTTTCGTGGAAATCGTTTGAAGTACACTTTACTGTATGTAATTTTTCAGTTGTTTGCGATTTTCTCAAAATTGCCTTCAACGATTTTGATTAAAATTCATAAATCAACTATTTTCTAGATGATCTTTAAAAAGTATACCAGTGAAATTTTTTGAAGTACACTTTAATTTATTGAAATTAAGAGAAAGTAATGTGCTGTGCGACCAGTTCCACCAGATTTTTTAAATAAAATTTACTTCATTTTCAAAACAAAAAGTCAATTAAAATATTTCAGAAACTAAATGGTATTTTATAACATATCAAGAGAATAAAAAATGAGTTCGTTTTAATTTCCCTCTTTGAAGGTGAGATGAGGGAATTTTTTTTTTTTTACTTTATTTAAATTTCAATTATATTTTAATTGGATTAAAAAATATAATTTTTTTTTTTTTATTTTACCAAAATTTTATTCTTTCTTGCATTTAACGATCTTATCTAATCCCATTTTTTCTCCTTCACTGGGTTTTTTTTTTTTCTAGACTAAGAAGTAAATTAATAAACATGTCCTTTTTTTTCTTATCATACTTTCTTTTTTTTTTTTTTTTTTGTTGAATTCTAGCAATTTAAGTCCTTCCAGCAAATGGTTTCCGACCAAATAAGAAATTTCAATTTCCTTCCTTTTGGAAAAAATTTTTTTGTAAATTTGAGGTTAAAGATAAAAAAAAAAAAAAGGATAATTAAATAACAAGTAAAGAGAGATAAATAATAAAGGTGACAGACGGACCAGGCGTTGACAGCTGGAGTCGAGAGCGACGGGTTTCTCCCCCCGCCCCCCCTCACACTCCCTTCGTCTTCCTGTGGGATGTTAGTGGGCTTCCACCCCTAAGCTTCCCATACCACCTTCTCGCCTGACAGCTCAACTCTCGATGCAAATTTTTCAAATACATATATCGATCGGTCGAAAGGCGAATAAGTCTAAAACTGGAAATTCTTAAAAATGATTAATGAAATTTTTTTTAGCATCCTATTTGATATGGGAGTATTTTAATTATAAATTTGATTTGAGTGAAAAAAAAATCCAATCTGATTTTTAAAATATAGGAGATTAATATTAAAAACAATTATAAAAGTGAGATTCAATTAAAATGTAAAAAGAGTCTTAAAAATATTAAAACAAAAAAAAAATAAGAAAATTGAAAATGGAACAAATTGGTTGTATTTTTATTTTGAATACAAGAGAATCTTACTGATTCTAAATTAAGTTAAAAAAAATCTGGTGTGATTGGTCCAACAGCACGCATTTGGTAAGAGAAAGTTGTGTTCTGTGCTTGTCACACCATATTTTTTTGTGACAATATATCAAAATTTATAAACTATTTATATTTTGTTTACATGGCAACCATTTCTCTTTTCTTTCCTATGAATTGTAAGAGTAAAATGTGCTTCAAAAAATTTTGAAAGCAAAATGAGAATATACATTTTAAAGAGCATTTAAAGAAATAATTAATTTTTGAATTTTAATCAAAATCGTTAGAGAGAATTTTGGGAAAATCAAAAAAAAAAAAAAAAAAAACTGAAAAAGTACATTAGTAAAGTACTAGTACTCTTTGGCCAATTTTGTTTAAAAGTTTATTTCCACGCCTAACTTAAATATAAAATTTCAACCTCATAGCTCTTTTCATTTTTGTGATATTTTGTTCACAAACACACAGACAGACCATGTTGCGACCTCAAAACGTGTATATCCATCAAAATCTCGACATCGAATTTTCCATATGAAACCAATACTTTTTCTCTATATATATAATATTAACATATATAGGTAAGAGAAAGTAAAAAAAAAATTATTAATAAAAATACATAAATGTTGGTTATTTAACTTCTTCTTCTTCTCTCCTCGCCTTGTCCCGTGATGCGGGGTCGGCGGACCTCACTCTTTCCCTCCAACCCTATCATACGTTTTACGACCGGAAGAAATAGGACAGGCCGGCCCGTCGCACGGTCTGACGCCTGTTGAAAAGAGGAAGGAAGAGACAGACATTTAAAGAACTGAAGGACTGCCTGTATCAGCTCGGGCAGCTCGTGGTCGCCATCCACGTACCCACAAGATGTGGGCCCCTGAGCAAAAATGTTGGTTATTTAACAATTGTCCAAAAAAAAAAAAAAAAAACTTTTAAATAAATAAATAAATTTTATTGTTAGGATGAGAATAGACATGAGATGAAGATGCATGTTTTGTTTTTTTTTATTTTTTTTTTTGTTTCCCTCTTGGGTGGTTTTTGCAGCGCATTGTGACCTGGTCATGAGTTGCTTTTCTTCGCATGTCTATAATGATGATATTCGTAATGCAGTCATTGCGTGTAGCAGCGTTATTTGACTTCTGTTTGAAGGCACGATATTTAATAATTAGCTTGGAAAAAGGGTTAGGTCCTCGCTTTTTGAACCCCCCCCTCCTTCAAGCCAAAAACAGCACAATTCACTTCTCTAGCTCGAGAACAAATTACGAATCAATCCAATTAACCGAGTTTAATCAGACTCGATTACTAGTAAAATCATTTTTTGTTCGTTAGTTTCAATCTAAAAAAAAAAAAAAAAATACCAATATCTCGAGAAGGCCAACAGGTCAACATGATTGAAAATATTGCTATTTCCATTAAAAAAAAAAAAACATTCATTTCATCATTTTATTTATCGCATATAAACATTAATTAAGAACAAACAAGTACCTGCTGTTTACAGGGTTTCTCTTTTATCGTATTTTGATTTTGGAATGTTCTTTTTGTTAACTAGAGTTTAAAACGAAATTCGATTCGTTTGAAAACGTCACGGTTGAAAATTTTCCAATGGATTTAACAGTTTCTTACGTGAGTAGTTTTTTAACTTTTTTAATAAAAATTATTTATCTTTAATAAATTTTAAAATTAATTTCATATACCTACATGCAAAAGCATTTTTAAATTTATTTATTAAACTATCGTCTGATTTTGATCGCAAGCTTATTTTCACGCCTCAGGGGGTTACCGAACTTAAATAAATTATTTCAACCCCCTAGTTCTTGAGATATTTTGTTCACAGACAGACACAAACACTGACAGACAAACCATGTTGTGAAAATCAGTTCTCAAAAACGGTTTTAACCATTTTTTTTTTTTTAAATTTAAAATATATACTATTTCCGGCACCAATATGAAATTGCGCTGGGAAAATTCGGGTACTAGTACTTTACTGATGTACTTTTTTTTAGTTTTTTTCCATTTTTTTTCAAAATTTCCTTTACCGATTTCATTCAAATTTTAAATATTTTCTATTTGCGGCATATGAAATAAATTATTCTAGGTCCCGTCTTTGAAAAACCTCCAGTACTAGTACTTTACTGATGTACTTTTTTTAGTTCTTTTCAATATTCTCTTTGACATTTTCTTTTAAATTTTAAATAGACCTATATACTCTATACGGCAAACAAAACAAATTATGCTATCTCGTTTTTGGAAGTACTAGTACTTTACAGGTGTACTTTTTTAGATTTTTCCAATTTTATAACCCCCCCCCGAGCTGCAGCTCAATCATCCCGGAACTACATATATATGTAAGAGAAAGTAAAAACACTATCTGTTTGAATAATATTTTCCAACAGCTAATACTTAATTTAGTATGTTGAGGGTTTGAGCTGTTTTAAACCAACTATTCAAAATTGTAACAAACCAAGCAAAGAGGATTTATTCTTAGTAATAGAGAAGGGTGGCTAAATATCAATCATTATTCATCGTGCTCTGCATAATTTTGCTATGAAACATACAAAGTTATCCACATATTAGATTACTATTAAATTATTGTTATAATAATAAACAAATTAAATATTCATATCTCTTTTACATAGTGGGTATTAATATTTAATTCACCTATTATTCCAAAGGGCTTAAAACCTAATTACTTTTCCCTCTAAGTTCTTTCTATTGTTCGTATTTAGACCATTAATACTATTATAGTAAATAAATTGAAATAATATATCAAATTAGATTACAAGATAAAAAACGATATTAATATGGGGATTATGTAATGGATATCGACGACTACGAGTTACCTAAGCAAAGTTCACTTTGTCTTAGTAACTGAGCTTTAAAAACATGAGTTTTTCAATATTTGGAACTAATAAGAAATGATAATTAATTTCAGAATAAATATTTAAATAACATCAAGGCCCGCTCTCGCATAAAAAACAATTTGCCGCCCATATTACTTTCTCGTACCCTATATAGAAATATATAGAGAGAGAAAGTATTGGTTTCATGTCAAAAATTCGATGTCGAGATTTTGATGGATCTTCACGTTTTGAGGTCCCCTGAATCCAAAAAGTGGTTTTCGCGACATGGTCTGTCTGTCTGTCTGTCTGTGTGTGTGTGTGTGTGTGTGTGTGTGTGTGTGTGTTCAATTTTAAGCATGAAGGAATTGAGCTAGGAGGCTGAAATTTTATATTTAAGTTAAACACCCCCGGGACCGACAAAATAAGCTTTTAATCAAAATCGGCCAAAAAGTACTAGTACTTTACTGATGTACTTTTTCAGTTTTTTTCGATTTTCTCAAAATTCGCTCTAACGATTTTGATTAAAATTCAAAAATCAATTATTTTTTAGATGCTCTTTCAAATGTATATTCTCGTTTTGCCCTCAAAATTGTTTGAAGCACACTTTACTCTTGTGCTTCATAGGAAAGATAGGAGAAATAAATGGTTGCCATGGTAACCGAATTTAAATCTTTTTCTTTTTATTAGATTAAAAATCAATTATTAATTAAACGCCCATTTTTTTTTTCGGAGAAAACATATCTCTCTCTCTCACAAAACTATCTTCTCTCTTTCTACGCGTTTTAAATTTTTCTACCTTATCTTCGCATTTGACCAATGTTAATTTCCTATAGGGATTTGTATGTTAATTTCGATTCAAAAGGGGGTCCCCTTTGGAACTTTTTACGCATTTAAAATTTTTTTTCCAATTCTTATGGAATTTTGTATTTATTTACGAATCTATATTGTGTATAAAATGTCCAAATATGAGATTAAAATTTTGAAAAATAACCATAGTTTATTTCAAGCAATCAACATTTAAAATGCAAGTTTGAAACTAAGGTGCTATGGAAAACTAAATATATCTCGACACAAAAAATCTGGTGTGACCAGCACAGTGCACAACTTTCTCTTACCGAAGGGTAAGAGAAAGTTGTGTGCTGTGCGCCAGTCACACCAGATTTTTTTCCCTTGACTTATGGCTTTCTGGTAAAGCATGAGCTTCTAAACATGTATTTCAATTAAATTGGATACGAATTAATTGAAATAAATAAGGACGGCGTGTAAGTGGCTTCAGATACCGAAAATGACTAAAAATTTAAATTTTAATAAAAGCATAAATACATGGGCGTAGTCAGAGGGGGCAGCCCCCCTGGCTTGTGCTGAAAATTGTTTATCTATTAAAAACAAATATATACTTTTCCAATTAGGATTTTTTTTTAATGAGCTTATATGGACCCTGTTATGCAATGGTGTGTCAAAGACCAAAAAAATCAAAATTGAGTTTAGCACGAAATATTGTTTCAAATGCTTTAATTAATAGTATTTTTTATGAAATATGTCCTAAAAAAATTTATATTTAATGTTACTTGAACAATTGACAAGAAAAATTATATATAATCCAATGTAAACAAAAAACTTTAATGTTGATTTTCTCAAAACTCGATGTTTGGTCTTTGACACGCCATTGCATAACAGGGTCCATATAAGGAAAATAATTAATCATAATTATATTTAATAAATAATTAATAATCTATGTTTATTTTAATTGCAAACCCCCACTCGGATGAGAGTGTTAGGATGATAACGAATGGTTGCCCCCCCCCCCCTAACAAGATGTCTGGCTACGCCCATGCATATATTTATATAGTATATATATTTTTTTAATTTGTTTACTGTCTTTTTCGGCATCTGAGGTTATTTACACTCCGTTCCTATTTACAGTATTTCAATTGATTAGTATCCAATTCAATTCTTTGCCTGGTACAGGCTGCGAACCCTCAATTTTTGGCACTAGAAGCCAGGGACGGATTAAAGGGGGGTGGGGCGGAGGGGGCGACCGCCAAGGCCAAAGACCTTGAATAAAAAAAAACCGCCCCACCGACAAAATTGTATTAATCCGTCCCTGCTAGAAGGTAATGCTCTACCTCTAAACCATAGGTCAAGAGCCAAAACATTTATTTAAAAAAAAAATTTAACATAATATAAAATTAAAATTTCTTAATCTACTATCAGTAACCGACTCTGGTTTTTAAGGAATTATGAATATATTGAAATAATAAATACTTAGAAAAAAAAACAAACAATACTTTCTTACATATATAGATAAGAGAAAGTAAAAATTACAATACTTTTCAAGAATTACAAAAAAATTCAAATTTTATTTATTTTATTCAACAAATAAGATTTTTTTTTTTAATTTCCCGGTAAAATTCTTTTTTCCGGGATTCGGTGAAAACTTATCTTCGGGAATATAGAATTCATTCAATATTTAAATGAATCCTGAAACTACTTCTAATAAATAAATATCTATATAATTAAATAATATCGTCAAACTAGTATTTTAATCAGTTATGATAAAAAATGTAACCTATATCACATTCATTATAGAAAATGACAGGAAAATATAATGAGTAAAAAAAAAAAAAATAATAATAATAATATTACTCTAACTCTATTTTTTTTTTTTTTTTTTTATCATTAAAATAAATGTTGTTTTTATTAATAATTAAAAAGATATTCTTAAAAAAAATCATCTTTTTGAAAATCATATTTTTATTTAATATTCTTGAGAAGAAAATTAATAAAAAAAGAATAAACTCTTAAATGAAGCATCTTGAAAGGAAGGTAAATTGTTTTTCAATTCTGAAAGTGAAATACCTTTCCCTCTCTAGAGATACAATCGCTAATAAAGAATTCAAATATACGAGAGATATGAAATTTGATTTATTTAATATTTGATTATCATTTGGCCCGTTGGGAAATATTATTTTCTAAAATTTTACAATTGATCTTATTTTGTTTTTTATTTTACGGAAGTCTCTTTTTAGCGTATTTCTCTATCTCTGTTCATTAGCAGACTTTGTATGAAAGAAACAAATTTTAATCAGAGTAGTAAGAATGATTATTTAACTTCAATCTCACTTTAGCAAAGGAATTAAAATCTACAAATGATTCATTGGATTGGATTTAGAGTTGGATATCGGCCGGGCAGCAGCACTTAGGGCTTTTGCTTGGCCCTCTTGCTACAAATGATTCATTTGCACATGAAAGGGCTCAGTGATAATATTTCTATTTGCCATGGAAATGATATTGGTTTGAATGTCAAGGCAAGTCAACTTGATGATTTACAAAGACAAGAGCTTTTTAAATCTCCTATCAATGACATTTCGGAGAAAAAAAAATATACGAAAGGATCTCTTATATATCTGCCGACATGTCTAAATAACTTTATATCTAGTCGAATTTTCAATGAAAACATTGAAGGGGGCTTTATGTTAGGACAGAAAGTTATTCACAGAAAGACATCTGTCAAAATTCGTTTAAAAAATCACTCTGACTTATAGTAGTATTTAATATAAACGTTTTAAAGGTTACAGCTTATTGAAAATATAAATGTATTGGAAAATTTTATTTTTTTACATAATACTCAGACTTATTTGTTTCTTGATGGCTGGATTATTATAATATGTGGCAGCCAGGGTGAAAAATAAAAGTAGACGTTTCAAATGCCGATCGCCCTCATCATCAGAGTAAACAAATGTTAAAATGTCAGGTTAGTTGACATGGTAGTGTAGCAATGTATCAATCTATATTTTCTTGAAAATTCACTTTAATATTTAGAGGTTGAAATTGATGTCAAAAATTCTATGTCGAGATTTTGATAGAAATAGACGTATTAAGATCCCTTGAGTCCAAAAAATGGCAAAATATTCTGAGTGTCTTTCAGTGAACAAAATATCTTAATAATGAAAAGAGCTAGGAGGTTGAAATTTTATATTTAAGTTAAGTAACTCCCGAAGATTTTGAACAAAATCGTTTAAAGAGTACCAGTGCTTTTTTTTAGATATTCTCAAAATTCGATTTTGATTAAAATTCACAAATTCATTATTTTTTAGATTCTCTTCAAAATGTATATTCTCATTTTGCTCTAAAAATTGTTTGAAGCATATTTTAATCTTCTATTTCATAAGCAAGATATGAAAAATATATGCCATGATAACAAAATATAAATATTTTTCTATATGTTACATTTTGAATTCTAATGTACCACTGGAAACTAATAAATTGAAAATATTGATTAATGTCAAAAATTCGATGTTTTTTTTTGTTTTGGAATGGGGCATAAGGTCCGAAGACCTATAATGACCAGTGGTCACATGTAGCCAGGAAGAAAATAAAAACAAAAGGAGAAGCATAAAAGGGGAACTCAACTGCGGGAACTGAGAAGATATCTGTTGAGATTAGACTTGAAAGTCTGAAGATTGTAGGTTTTGGGGAAGATAGACGCAGGGAGCTTGTTCCAATCACGGGAGGTCATGGGGAGAAAGGAAGAATGGAATTGACTAGTTCTGTTAGTCGTGATCTGAACAGCATAGGGATGCTGGGACGATGCCCCCCTTGTGTTCCGTGAATATGTTGCATTTTGTTATGTGTATGTTTGTTATATGTTGATGTTGAGATTTTGATGGATATACACGTTTTGTATCGTCGACCCAAAAAATCTAGTATGACAGCACACAATGAAAAAAAAAAATATCTGTTATTTGATATTGTATAAATTGATTTTCACATAGAATTTGTCATTAAATCTTTTTAAAATAAATATATGCTCATATATGATTTTCACTTGCCCCTTTGGATAATCCCAAAAGGGGGAGACAATATACCCTTCCTATGTTATTTATTAATCTGATTTATTTATTTGACATTTTAAAAAGATGACCGGTGTTTAGTAAAAAAAAAATAAATAAATAAATAAGTCAGTAAAAAATGGGATCTATTTTATTTTCGAAATACGAGGCGCGGTCTCACCTCCGTTTTTTTTTATCTATTAATCGGACAAATTATTATTAATAATAGTCAAAAAAATATAAGCCTCAGTTTGCTCATTCAATCATCCGGAAACGTTTCGGTCACTTGTTATTAAAATATTATTTATTTTTTAATACATATAACAGCCCCTACACTTTTGCAAGTACTGTAATACAACTAAAATGAATATCAAACATCTATTTATTTAATTTGGTTGGAATTTTAAAGAACCCAAAATAATAGTGGTTCTTAATAAAGGGACGTTTAAGAGTTTTATTTTTGAATGTATTATAAAGTGTTGTATAAATAAGATAAACAATGCTAATAATTAGAAAGTTGGTGTGAACCTGGCAACAAAGAAGACCAACAATCACCAAGATCTACGAAAGAATGTGGCGTGCCAAGTAGTGTTGAGGATGAGTGTAGGCTAGTTTCTAGGTATTAGGTAGGCTAATTTCTTGGCAATAAGAAAATAACTTTTTAGAGTGTTTTCTCCTAATACTTCGAAGGCATTCAATAGCACTTCTTCATCAGCGGCTTACTGATGAAGAAGTGCTATTAAATCTTTTTCTTCTTCTTTATTTGCCTTAATCCCTTGGTACGGGGTAGGCGGAGGGGGTGGGGTTTTTGCGAACGGGTAGGAATAGAAGAGGCCGGCCCGTCGCACGGTCTGACGCCTATTGAAAATAAAGAAGGAAAGAGACTGGCATGCAAAGAAAAGATTTACTGCCAGTCCCAGCTAGGGCAGCTCGTGGTCGCCATCCACGTACCCACAAGATGTGGGCCCCTGAGCAAAAAGAAGTGCTATTAAATACCTTGGAGAAAACTAAAAAGTTATTTTCTTGGTGCCAAGAAACTAGCCTGCACCAAGATCGTTGCAGTGAAGTAATATAAAGCGAATTCTTGGAAAGGTGGACCTGAGGAACCAGCGTGTGGAACGTCTCCCGATTTAATAAATACATGTACACGTTGACGTTGCCTCAATTGACAAGAGGGATAATAAAAAAAAATTATTTCTATCAACTACTACTTTTAATTGTTATTGTGAATATTTTATACTCTTAGTTGTTAAATTTCTAACTTGAAAAAATGTTGAATAATTAATATAATCCAAAGCTACTAATAAAATAATTAAATTTTTGAAAACTCCTTTGACTTGAATTAAGAAAATATACATGAATTACTAAACAGTAAGGAAAATCGAGAAAAATTACTCTCTTTTATAAAATCAATTATTCTTCTAGGTCGCTAAGAAATTGCTTTACGAGGGATGAATGAGTTTCGGAACAGCATTTAAGAATTAAATACAAACGATTCTAATTTCCGGGCATTTCTTAGGTTTCAATTTGAGGTGACATTATTCTTCGTAATCATTTCAAAGAGGGTCTTTAAAATGTTTCTTTAGAAAGACAAAACGAATTTATAATAACAAAATATTGAATTTAAAAACCTGACAAGTCAGAGAAGCGAATTTTAGGAAGAATGGAGATAGACTTAATTATTCAATTAAGAAATAATTATATTTATAAAAGTATGAATGACATTATCGTTTCGATATTTTGAATGCATCGATACTCTAATTCAGGTATCTAATTTGAAAAATATCGCCAAATTAATGACAATTCAACTTTAAGTGACTTTTAATTTTATTAATCAGGAAACCATGGCAACTTTAGATGCCATAGTTATAAAATATGATCGATTCAATTCGATACTTTTATAACCAGTATCGTATCGCTATTGATTCGATACTTTTCTAATCACTATCATATCGATTCGATACTTTTCTAATCATTATCGTATCGATTCGATACTTTTCTAATCAGTAAAATATCGATATCGATTTGATACTTTTCTAACCAGTATCGTATCGATACATGTAAAAAAATATTACAGTATATCATTTGATACAATTATCGATACATTGTCTAAAATTTGCATCTCTGCTCACAAGTAAATTGCTGACTTTTTATTTTATTTTTTTTTATAGATTAAATTATTTAAAATAAAATGGTGGACTTAGTGGAGTTGCTTAAAAAAATTTGCAGGTTTAGTTCCTTTTTTTATGCTCATTCTAGAGTCAAAGGCACTAAAATATAACCACTGCTTTAAGTAAGACAAACAAACATATACTTTATTTGCTAACCTAAGCTATTTTAAAGACAGTTAACTCTAGTTATTGTTTTTTTTTTTGCGGATCAATAGAACATTTTTACTTCTTTAAAAATTCACTTGTTTAAGCTTATGTAATTTAAGACGTTGTGATATTTCAATGTGGCTGTGCAATTTCTTTTTTGTCTAAATTATTGGTTCTTTAATTACTTTTTGCATCATTGAAGATATATTTATATTACAAATTTTATTGGGAAAACTTCTTGGTTCTTTTGTTGCGCATAATAACTTCTATATTATTTAAGATGGCTTTTGTGAATGAGGTTTTATCATTTTCAATGCCAGTGGATTTCTCTAAAATTAAAAAAATGGTTTATATATATATATATATATATATATAAATTCTTTTGTTATTTGTTTGACAAATCAATTTCTCTTCTAAAAGAAAAAACCTTTTATACACATCTTTTGAATTGTGGCTGATTGTATATATTTTGTTCGAAACACTTATAGCCAGCTCTTTATTTCCGTGGGGCAAAATAATATTAAATCGTCTTACTTCTACTTTATATATGTATACCTCTTGTATTCACGTTCGTTTATTATAAAATTCAAAAAAAAAAAAAAAAAAAATAGTTTCACATCGATATATTATATTATAATACCCAAAGCAAATAAAATTAAAATTTATTTCATTTGATTTCAGGTCAAGCTATTAAGCTTCAGTAATGACGGAGGGGCAGGTCAGTATTTTTACATATTTTTATTTATTACATATATTTTATATTTTTAATATATTTTATAATTTTAATGAAGTGAATTTATGAATATTGTTATTGTTAAGTTTTTGGGCGAAAATGACTGAAAATATGTCTTTCTAACCTTTATGTATATTTACGTTTTAGGCCATAAGGACCCAAGAAATAAGTTATTAGATACGAGCAAGATTAAAAAACAAATATTAAAAATTGTTTTTAAAAAAATGGATAAAATACTAAATAGTGTGTGTGTTTGTTTATAAGAAACATCTGGTATTAGAAAATACCATTAGAAAATTAAAAAAACTAAAAATCTATTCAATAATAATAAAATATTAAAGCGAAATGGCCATTTACATATATAATAGATCTACTAATCAAAATTCTTTTAAACCTTAGATCCTACTATCTGAAAAGATAACATGTAAACATGTAAATATTTTGTATTCCAAATACTTAGATCAGAGTAATTTGCCCGGGATTTAATTTTAATTAATAGCTACTTATATTGCAACAAGTGGCAAAGTCCGCCCTCGGCGAGCAAATGCATCAAATTTATTCTTGTTCACTGTTTGGAAATTTTGCATTTGGAAAATTTCAAAGTTTTAAATTTCCCTCTCTGATTTCACTTCCTGTGTCCCTGGCCAATCAGCGAGAGAGAGTGGTAAACAGAAGAGGAAGTGAGTGACTAGCGCTTTATATATAGTAATGATAATTAGTGCTTCTGTAAATAGACTTGTTTATAGTTGTGAAATAGTCCAAAATATTTACTAGAAACATCCTAGGTCTGTTATTGTATTTTGAATCTAGGTATTTTGTGTTTAAAATACTAATTTTTGAGTATTTGCCCGGGCCCTGTATGTAAAAACTAATAATTACCTTTCAGCCCGAAAAATATAATTTACGTATTAATCTTCTATTTGTAAATATCCCATTGTGATGGAATCAACTTCAGAAAAAGAAGAAACGGGTGTTCTGTAAATCGTCACATATTTATATCCAATACATAGATTTGCAAAACACCCGTTGGTTGTAGTGAAGATGATTCCATCACACTGTGATTCTTATGAATTTATCTTCCTTAAGGCCATCTATAAAAACTAATAATTAATTTATTTATATATTTATCATATTTACATCAAATTTCCAACAGATAGGAGAGTATTTCTCCTAACTATTTCCCGTAAACAAAACAAAGCACGCAAGATCTCGTTTTTGGGATACTTCGAGTACTAGTACTTTACTGAGATATAATACTTTTTTAGTTATTTCCAATTCTATCAAAAGAAAAAAACCACCGAACTCCAACTCGGTAATACCGGAACTTATAATTAATTGATATTTTGAGCAAAAAATTATTCAGAGGTTTAGAATTCGGAAAAAGAAAAGAAAATATATTTTAAAAATGTAAACTTAACTTTCACCGACCAAATTGATCTTGAATCAACTTTCATTTGAAAACGATTTCTTTTTTTTTTTGTGAGAGAATAATAAATAAATAATTATTTTTAGAAATTTAATGCATGAGCTTGAATTTCGTTCACGCTGGATCCATTTCTAACATTAAAAAGAAGGGGATCTTTCCCCCTATTTGGTGCATGGAGTGTTCGAAAAGAGGTCTTCTTGGCCTTTGCCATCGTCCCCTCCCCCTAAGGGTGACTGAATACTAGTCATAAATTGTCCCCTCGGAGGGTTCAGAGTTAAGGACACGCGTCACTGAAGAAATTGCTTGATAAGCCATGTGATCCAAACCGAAGCCAGCTGATCGACGTAATAGAAAAGCCCATGCAATTTAGTATAAAAGGAAACACTTTGTCTCTAACAATTCTGTATTCAAAACAAAAACATTTTATATTTATTTAATTAATATTTATCACGCGATGAAAGAATCTGTCAGTTTACACTTTTGTCTACGTTTACGATCTTGTTGAAGTCATTAGTCCAACGAGTTGTAAGATTAAATTTAAAAAAGAGACGTCATCTTCTTGTTTATCAAAAATATTTTATTTTTATCGCTAGTATGATTATTATCTAGATATAAATTATATAATACAATGCTTTTTGATTCATAATGGCATTAAAACTGGTCTCTTTTTAGATTTTAATTAAGAAAAATTTAATTATTATGCATATGACAAAAAGGAAACTTTTTTTTTAGTCTTATTAAATAATCAAATTGTTAATTTTTTTTTTTATATTAAATTTAGTAATATATTTTATTTTCCACCCCAATAAGGAAATAAAAAATAGCTTTTTTGAAATAGATTTATTTGCAGGATGGGATAAAATAAATAAATTAGAGACTCGGCTTAACACTTTTTTTTTTTTAAATTAAACCTCCGTCATTAGTCCTACAGCTTATATTTACCCTCAATGATACAGATCCAACGAGCGAGCATCAAAGCTCCAAAAAAAATTAATGTGGAAAAATATCAGAAGGTGGAGGGGGAACTGTGGACACGGGCATTAGACTTTCTAGACAAAAATAAAGTGTTCTTCAAACAATTTTCACGAAAAATTTTACTTATAGACTTTTTAAAGAGCATGTAAAAATAGTTTATTTATGAATTTTAATCAAAATCGTTTGAGTAAATTTTGAGAAAATAAAAAAAAAAAAAACTGAAAAAGTACATTTGTAAAGTACTAGTACTTTTTGGCCGATTTTGTTAAAAAGCTTATTTTCACGCCTCAGGGTGGTGGTTAAATGTAAAATAAAATTTCAATCCTGTAGCTCATTTCCTTCATACTTAAAAAGGCCACACACACATATACTATATATATCAAATTGCGCGACCCACTTTTTTGGACTTAGGGAACCTCAAAACGTATTTCCATCAAAATATCGACATCGAATTTCTGACAGGATCGCAATACTTTCTCTCTATATATTACATATATAGGTAAGATAAATTAATATAGAGGAAAAAAGAAATTTAAACTTACAAAAAAATTCAATGATATTTATCCATGCTTTTTTTTCGGCCTGTGAATTTGCCCTGCGCAAAAGCATCCTTAGTTTTATGTTGGCCACAAGGTGTTCCCCCTCTCATGGTCGTTCTATGACGTGCCATATTGGTTTCTACTCTCCCCTAATGTTGTAAAGATTCAGAATCCTCGAACAAGAGAAGTTTTAACATATGTAAGCAAAAAATCTTTAAAAATATTGGCTTTTTTAAATGATCTTTGAATTTCTATGTAACAAAACAACCAAAATTACCGTCCATAGAAAATGAATAATTTTAAATTTTTTTGATAAATATCAAAAAAATGCAGTTCGGATCATTATGGGAGGCCAAAATTTTTTTTATATATTCAGATACGAAAATTTCTCCTGAATAAAATGATATACAGTATGTATATTATTTGTATCTAAATTTATTATAAGTTTATTAAAAAATTATTTAAATTTGAAAATTTAGAATAGCAACAGAGCAAAATCAATATAAACAAACGCAACACGTTTAAAAGAGTGATTCGCTTTCCAAAAAAAATTTGTACTTGTGCTCACACAAAACCAGGTACGCCATGAATATTCGTCAGCCATATTCAAGAAAAAAAAAAAAAACAATTTGTTATCCGTCCATATTAATAGATAATCAATTATTAATAATTTAAATAATATTGCTGAAGAAGTGTTGGTTTTTAGAGGGTCAATTCTAATTAAATAGTTTCAAATATTTTAATACAAACACTTATTAGAGAAGGTTAAATTTTTTCTTGATATATAGATGAGTAAATCTTTTATTAATATATTAACCATAGCGAGGGTAGACTAATGATTATTTATTTTAAACAAGAAACGACGTATCAGGCCACGTTTGATAAGGCCGTACGCGAGAGTGTGCTTCTCTCCCTCTGCGTGTGTGTATATATACGTATATATCTGGCTGGGCTCGAAAGGCTTAACAGACTAAGAGGGGAATGGCACGTGGAGATATGGAGGGAGTAGGAATAACGTCAGTTAAAAGTGAATTATCTTAAAGTTCATAGGAAATAAACTGGACAGCCAAAGTAGTACGTGTAGTTTGGGTTTACGTGTCGCGAACACCCCCACAATCCAACGATCTCTTTATAAATGAATCGGTTATTGTACGATTTTGAAACGTACAGTGAAGGACAATATTATACACCCAGAGGGCTTTAGAGCCCTGCGCATAGGCAACCATTTATGGAAACTTCCTCCTGCAATGTCCATTTTAAGGCAACTCAATAGACTGAGATCCGTGAATGGTTGCCTATGCCCAGGGCTCTAAAATTGTTCCTCACTGTACAAAATAATCGCAATCAATTTTATTTCAATTTCTTTCATTTTTTAAATGTTACTTCGTGAATAGCGGAAATAAAATATATATTAACACAAAAATCAGACAAACAAAACAAAACTTATATTTACCGAAGGTAAGAGAAAATTGTGTGTTGTGCAAAAAATCTTTAGTCTATGGCAAAATTGTACTATTATACACATAGTATAATAGTACAATTTTGCCATTTCTGATATTATTCGTAACAGAATTCTTGAAATTGTTTAGATGGAATCATCTTAAGATAGAAAAAAAAAACCGTACCTCTTGAAAAGTCGATAAACTTGGAAAGTGACTAATCAAAAGGCCATTAGAGCGTATACCATTTCAAAGAAAATTTTTATCTCTTGTCTTTCTTATTAAATAATAATACATATTGAAATGTTTCATATCAGCAATTCATTCTTTGATTCATTAATCCTAACTTTGAACAAACTAAATGTTCCTACTTCTTTTTTTTTTCTTTTCATTCAGGCTATTTCATTAAAAGTTTATTTATTGTGACGCTTTGGACCGGGAGCTTTAAGAGTGCATTATTGAATAGAAATACTCCCCAAGGATAGATGGTGTCAGAACAACTCCTACTCCTTCAAAGTGTAAATGTGAGACAATCTAAAGAGAAGAAAATAAAGATATTACTATCATGAGTGAAAATGAAATATCCTCTTTTCTTCAATGGCGTGTTTTCTAATTCATTGATTTAAGATATTCAAATCAGCCAATAATGCTAATTTTTATTTATTTATTTATTTTATTTTATACAGTGAGATTTTTTTTTTATCGTGAGACAGGCTTAGTATATGACATAGACAACAGTTTAGGGAAAAAAAATTTTAAAATAAAAGTTGTTTATTATGGAGAGGAAAAACAATATTTAATTTATAATTTAAGACGAAGATATGTCAGAGGGAACCTATATTTCTTCTAGCTAGAGTATTCTCTAGAGCTAGTGGAGGGAGGGTTAGGCGTGGCCTCGCCAAGGCTTCGGCTAGCCTCGCTTTCCTTCGCCGGCGCTCGGGCGCTGTAACGCACTTTTGTTACTGCTGCTTTTTGTTACGTAACGTTTTCTGCCAATTCACCATATCGTGAAATCATTATAAACAAATTTATTATTTTTTTTATTTTATATTTTTTTAATTTTAGTGAATAAATAATAAATTATTTTTATTATTATTATTTGATTATTATTTTTATTATTTCATTTAATAACTGTTATAAAAAATTTGTGACTTAAATATTTTGTTTTTACTCAAATGAAAGTAGATTTTTTTTTTTAGATTGCACTAAAATATAAGTTCCTATTGATAAAATAAGAGAGCTTAAAATGTATTTGGTCAAAATAAAAAAATAATAAGAGGGTACTTAGCTTTCCCCTCCATAATAAACAACTTTTATTTAAAAATTTTTTATTTCTCAAATGCAATGTTTCCCGCGATAAAAAATAAAAAAATTCACCCTGTATATAATATTATACATATATTATTCTTATATAAAAATTTAAAGACTATTCAATCACTCGTTAAGAATAAACGCTTATTTTCATAGCTAAAAAAAAGTATTCGTTTTCACCGTTAACTTTTAAAATTTTCTGATAGGTTTTCATTGCTAAGAGGGCTTGTCTCCCGGGAAAAGTGAAATGGCCTCAAACCTGCGTAAATGGGACATTCTAAAAGTAAAGTTTCCTTCTTCTTCTCTTCTGGTGATTACATATTGTACAAATTGAGTTTTGATCGATTTTATATATATATATATGTTGGTTTTTAGATAAAATTTTCTTTCTACCGTTAGTTAAGCAATCATACTCACAGAGTAAATTTTTCCTTTTAATAAAACATTATTTTAATAAGTTATAAACAATAAAAAACAATAAGTATTTAAAATAATAATGCATTTCTTTAATTGAATCTCATAATGCACCTTTCAGAGGTTTCTAAATGAAATTTTTAAAGTGAAGAGGTCAAGTGGACTTTATATCCTTTCTTTGGTAGTCAGCAAATGACTACAGTGTATAGTATATATATATATATATAATATTTTTTAGGTGAAATTTAATAAGAGAAAGAGTGAGCCTCTCCATAAACAACACTCTGTAAGAACTTAGTAGCCGAGATTTAAACATTTATTTTTTTTTCTCCTCCAATTAAATTAGGTTAAAATTAAAATGCTAAAATATCTCGAGCACTAGAAAAAAAAAATTATAGCCCTTGAAAATTCAATTAAAGATAATAAGAACGGTGACAAACTCATATTTCTATACTTTTCGTATGAAAATTTTAATTTTCTTGTTCAATAAAACATAAAAAAAATTAAAGTTGAGAATAAATTAATGTGATTAAATAAAGGAAGTGATTGATTTCGAGATCCAGGTCTTTCTAAGTATAAATTATATGAGTGGTGATAAAAAAAATCTTGTGTGACTAGTCGCACAGCACACAACTTTCTCTTACCTTTGGTAAAAAAATTTGTATTCTGTGCTTGTCACACAGGATTTTTTTGTGTCGACATGTTTAGTTGCCGCAGATATATTAAAATTCAAGATATAAAATTTATAAACAGAGAAAAATATTTATATTTTGTTACCATGGCAACCATTTCTCCTATCTTTCCTATGAAGTACAAGAGTAAAGTGTTCTTCAAACATTTTTGAGAGCAAAATGAGAATATACATTTTAAAAAGCATCTAAAAAATAATTTGAATAATTTGAATTTTAATCAAAATCGTTAGAGCGACTTTTGAGAAAATCGAAAAAAACTGAAAAAGTACATCAGTAAAGTACTAGTACCCTTTGGCCGATTTTGATTAAAAGCTTATTTTCACGCCTTAGGGAGGTGTCTAACTTAAATATAAAATGTCAACTTCCTAGTTCTTTTCGTTCTTGAAATATTTTGTTCACAGACACACACACAGACAAACCACTTTTTTGAATTCTGAAGATCACAAAACGTGTATATCCAACAAAATCTCGATATCGAATTTTTGAATAATTTCTCACTAATATAAGAAGAAGTAAAAATTTATGTGTTTGAATTGTTTTACTTTATAACAATCAAAGTTTACACACCCCTGGTGTCATGTAAATTAAATCAAAAAAATATTTATTAATATACATTTGTAAAATTCCAATGGGTATTGGATTTGTTATCAAGACAAAAGATCTTTAACAAGCCGAGAAGATAGATGACTGATAGACAAGACAAGTTATTCGGATTGCCTACCATCTCGGCGTAAGAGAAATCGACTCGCATTCCAAAGCGAATTCAAAGAGAACTAAAACAAGCGCAAAACTTTCAATGTTTTAATTTAAAATTGTTATTTAATTTATATATATATATATATAAAAATATATACCAGTATATATTCCTAACATGATTTTAGATTCAAACAAAATTCTACCAGTTAATATTAACATTATCTTTTAAAAATAAAATTTAAATCATCCTTTGAAAATCGAGAATATAAGATAGCGCGCTATAGAAATATCACCTTTTTAAAAAGTCCTGAGAAAAACCGGTTTTTACTGAACTTAGAGATTACCGGGAAACCGGTTTACAGACCAGTTCTATATAGGCTCTACTATATACCGTAGGGTGGCAAATTATTAGTCACATGAAAAAATTAAATCTCAATAATTTGATACGTATATTAAATTTTTTTTGATATTTTTACGTTTTAGATGTTTAATTAAATTCTCATCTAATTATAGAAAAATAATAAACACTAGGTCAAGTTTCAAAAGGTTTTTATTTTTATCTTATGCGCATAAACTAAAAATGGATTTACTAGGTTAAGTTTCAAAAGGTTTTTATTTTAAACTTATAAACTAAAAATAAAAACCTTTTGAAACTTAACCAAGTGTTTATTATTTATTTACAATTAGATGAGAATTCAATTGAATTTAAGAATATTTCAACTACTACCAAAGGTGAATTATTTCGATTATATTGTAGATGCTTCTTATTATTTTATGAAAACTTTTTTTTTTGCAGATAGTGAATTAACAGGGATGAACTTTTGTTTTTATACTTATTTCATAAACATGCTGATTTTGGAGTATTTTGTCTTCTTTATTTGTATTTTTGTATAATTAAAAAGTTGGTAGTTTATTGTAAAAATATAAGTATTATTAAAGGAATTGCATTATTGGTCCGTTTTCAGTATTTTGATTTATCATATATTTTAATTCACATGTCATCTTCAAAAATGATTTCTCAACTTCTGACAGTAGTTTTGAAACAAAATTTCGTTTGTATATTTTAATTGACAAAATGTTTCAAAGAGAGCCTACGGTCGAAACTTTGTTAAATATATTGCATCTTGTTTCGAAAATTTTTTAGAGTAACACTAATAAGTTGACAGACGATTGATTAAACAGAGCTATTCTATTCTCAGTCAATAATTCATTTGAAAAGTAGGAAATTTGTTTGAAAGTGGAGAAAAAAAAAAAATATAAAAGTATTATTAGAGATAATGGTGGCATAAGTAAAGTTTGAAAGTGATTCTCCTAACTTATAAAGGTGAGGATGATATCAGAAACTTTTCAATAACAACGAATTTATAGAAAGTGAAAAGAAAAAAAGAAGAAATCTTAGCTCGAGTAACTCGTAATTTTCAAAATATTGATTAGAAAATATTATTCTAATCACATTTCGTTAAGCTCAACGTCTTATTTAAAATTCTCCCACGTACCATTCAACGAAAAGATATTACTACTTTCTTATAATGTTTGATTATATATCCATTTACAATATTTGTATTATAATTTTATAAAGGGTTGTTTAAAAAAAAAAAAAAGTGGTGCCAATTAATTCTGTACTTGATATAAATAACAAATGAATTTTATATAATATTGTTTCTATCCAATTGAGATTTTTAACTTGCGTGGCAAACATTTTAAAGAATATTTAATAATTTATTTAATGAGAGTTCATATGTTTTTAGTATTAAAGCAGCAATAGTCTTAATTTTCATTTCAAATGACCCCAGAAAAAAAATCTAATTATGTTTTTTTTTTAAGAGCTTAAGTATTAAAAACAACAGCATTAATATTAAATTTTGAAACTTTTACTAATAAAAAAAAAAAAAAAATAGATGGTATAAATAGCGCGATACTTTACACGCTAGCAAGTATTAATAATAATTATTATTATTTGAAAGATATTTTAATTATATAATTGATGCAGTAATTAAATTTTAAATTAAATATATTTTTTTTTATTTCTTTGATATCTGAACAACAAATCGCTAAATATAATATGAGAGTTGATCAAAAAAAATAAATAAATAAAAAAGATTTGTGACTAATGGAGGTCAAGTCAAGTGAGGAGAAATTTCGCCAGGATTTTCCGACTGATGGAATTTTTATTTAGTTAAAAGATCAAATTAAGTCAGTAATTAGTAATAATTAAAATTTTTTAAGATCTTTTTCGTCATCTAAGGCCATTTAGACAGCATCCCTAATTTTTTAAAAGTTATTATTTATATTTATCAAATCAAATGAAATAAATTTTTCTCGCTTGGGACGGGAAGCGAACCCGGGACTCCGGTGCGAGAGGCTAATGTCTTCTCACTGAGCCACGGCTCCCGGACATTTATTAACTTAAAAGATCAAAAAAAGTAGGCATCACCGTGATTTGAACCAAGAATCTGCCAATTTGTACTCAGTATGCACTTACTCTACTGTAGAGTACAAATGATAGTGAAGGGGTTTTTTAAACTAAAATCGGTCCTAAAACAGGATATGATAAATATAAATTGGCCGATTTCGGTGGTACCTGCATTTTTCTGGATTTTTACTTTCTCTTACTTATATATGGACAATGTATGCATAAAGGAACCAAGAGCTATTAACCTAAATCTGAGATAAAGGGCATTTCATTTGCACACTTGTAAACAAACCCAATGGCAATGACTTTTTTCTTGTATTATACAAAAAAGTGCACAGAATAATAATGTTGTGATTAAATAAAGAGGTAGATCTTTTTTCCTACAAGATGGCGGTCGTAACTCAATTTCGTTCATAATAGCGCTTGGTTCCTTTATGCATAACACCGTCCATAAATATATAGAAAGTATCTGATTCATGTAAAAAATTCGGTGTCGAGATTTTGATAAAAATACATGTTTCGAAGGCCTCTTGATCGAAAAAAGAGGGTCCACAAATTTGTCTGTCTGTGACCAAAATAAAGTATGAAAGAAATGAGCTATGATGTTGAAATTTATTCACTGGCACGTAAGGGAAAGCTTTTGAACAAAATAGGCCAAAGAGTAGGCCTACTTTAGTGAAGTATTTTTTCAAATTTTCTCAAAATTTGCTAAAACGATTTTGATTAGAATTCACAAATCAATTATTTTTTAGAGCCTTATATTCTCATTTTGCCCTCTAGCTCAGGGGCCCACAACTTGTGTGTACGTAGATGGCGACCACGAGCTGCCCAAGCTGGGCCTGGCGGTATTTCTGTTCTTTGCATGTCAGTCTCTTTCTTTCTATATTTTCAACAGGCGTCAGACCGTGCTGTTCTATTCCTTCCCGGACGCAAAAACCCATGAACTGCCGACCCCGCATTGAGGGATTAAGGCGAAGAAAGGAGAAGAAGAAGATTCTCATTTTGCCCTCTATATGTCGACATAAAAAAACTCTCTAGAGTATATTAATTACAAAATCATAGGTAGAGGAAAAATAATGACAAGGCCTGAGCAAAAAGGAGTAAAATAAATATAATCATAATATATAACCAGAAATTAGTGTTTGATTGCCCGAGAGTAAACAATCGGCAAACTCTGTATCAAATGAAACAGCTAAAAAAAAAAAATACTAGATGCACTGGGACACTACACGCAATTGAAATTCCGTGTTTGATTTTCAAGACATCAATCAATAATAAAAATTAATTCTTAAATACATTTGCATTATTGATTTTGTTTTGAGATTTTATTTAATTAATTTAATAATATTTTTTTTAATTCATAAACTTTTTATAAAAATTTCTTCAAAGAAACAACAGACATCTGTGGAGTAGTTAAGAGATTATTTAATGGAATATTGTCATTTACTAATCGTCCGCTGTACAATAAAAAGTGGCTTCAAACTCGGGACACAACTTTATAATGGCCGTAGTTTATTGCATAAAGTCTGTTTTGCGCATGTCTTTGAACGTTTCCTCTCCTTTTTTTTTTCGTTGTAAACCCTATTAACGGCAATACGGGTCTAAGTAAGAACTACTCCACTGAGAACAGTGAAACTTTGCCAGGACATTCAGGTGATATAAATGGGATGTTCGAAAAAAATCATTTACAGCTCAAATGGGGTCGTTAATCACTCATAAATTTGTTGTTATTTTTTTTAATCGTTTTTCCAATTAAGCCATATGTTTTCTTTTTTTTATTTTTTTTTTTGTTTTAAATAAATAGCATTATAAGAGCTGACAACGGATGTTACGACAACAACAATTTAACAAATTTTATTTAAATAAAATTATCTACAGCGGCGTTTGAATGTAATAATAAAATAACGGAATTTTAATTTTTTTCCGAGGAAAATCAAATTTTTTATATTTCTAGTGATCTACAAAACAAACAACTAGAACCATAGGCGACCAGCCTTGAAATCCAAAATAAAAATACAAAAAATAAAGTGTTAAAAACGATGTTAGAAATTATAAAAAAAAATATTTTATATTCTTTAAAAATGTATTTATTTGAAGGAGTCGAAGAGGGGATCGTACAAAAGACCCCTTATGATATTTTTTTTGACTACGGTCGCTGTGTACCTCTCCGCGCTAGACATGTACTGAAGTTATATTAAATAGAGTACGGATCTTATAAAAAGAAGACCAAATTTTTTTCGTTGATTTTTTTTTATTCTTTGGGGACTGAACAATTTCATACGCTAGTTTAAAAAAAACGCCCCTCGAGAGGTTTGAACTCGAGCTCTTGGTTTCTTCCCTTCACATGTATGACGCCTCTACCAATTGGACTACTTTGTTAACTTTTTAAGCTACTTAAATTTGATTCATTTTTTTTTTTTTTTACTTAATATATGAATTTGATTTCACAAACTGGGTATATTAAAATTTAAGCACAAGAGTATATGAAAAAGGATTGAAAATTCATATTTTTTTTTCAGTGTAAGGTAATATGAACCTAGATAAATTAAAACTAAAAAATACGAGGTGATATGTTTCAATATACAGTATTATTTATAACATTTGATACGTTTGTTAATGTCATACAAATCAATAATATATTGAAACATATCAGCTTGTGTTTTTAGTTTTAATTTATCTAATTAAATCATATTTCAACTAGACCCAATGTTAACTAGTTAAAAATTTGCTGAATAACCACCCGACTGAATTAAAAAATAAATTATTTATAATTTTTTACAAAATCAAGTTTTAAAAGATAAATAAACACATCATTAAACAATAAGGCTAATTTTCTCTCGAAAGATTTATTTAAATATCAAAATTACTTTTTTTTTTTAATTTACGTATTTACATATGACATTTAAAAGCTTATAATAATGTTAGCCAATTTACATTTTTTAGGGTATGAAAACGAATAAAGAAAAAAAAAAAGATCAGAATAATAATAATCTCATATCTGTAAAGCAAAAAAAAAAAGCTTCATTTAAATTTGCGACAAACAAAAATAATTAAAAGGTTAAATAAAATACGTTTTCAGTAATTTTCATTTAATATCGCTGGTTAAATCCATCAGATTTTAAAGTTTTTGATAATGAAATCTTTAATGATTCGATTAAATTTTTGTGTAATTATTGAAACTTAAAAAAAAAAAAAATAATAATAATAAAGATAAAAGCGAACGAGGAAGGCGTTTGAATGAATTTTCAGATAAATATTGAATGAAAAGCAGCCGCAATGGGAGTTTTATATTCACTCTCTTCTACTTTTTAATCTGGAATTACCGATTATTTCAACTTAATCCTCTTTCTCGTATTAGCTACTAAGACAATTAATTGTATAAAAAAAAATTGATAAAAATTTCGAAAAAGAAACTCCGGAGAAAAATTAGATTCGAAACAGAAAGAGAAAATAAAAATTGGCGCGACAAAAACACATGGTTTGTTTTGAAATGTAATTTACAAGTTATCCACTTTAATTCTAACCGCCATTATTTTCACTGTCCTTTGGAGAGAACAGCTGCGATGGAGCGTAAAACGATAATATGAATATTTATCTCAAGACTTTTTTTTTTATTTATAAAAAAAAATCAAGTAATTTTGGCGCACACTTATCTAAAGTCATTCAAGAAATAAAATGCCACTCTTTTATAGTTTAAATATTTTTTTTTTTTTTCTTTGACAATTTATAATTTACTCTTTGATAACAAAAAAGGAATTTAAGAGAAAGATTAAGAGTTAGTTGAGTTTAATGAAAGAAAACAAGACAATAGCGTAGAGATTTTTTTTTTTTTAATCGGGTATCATATCATTACTAAAAAATATATAGAGCGTTAGCAATTCACTTCCGGTGTATGTAATCTGTTTAGCAATCTCTCTTGCTGATTGGCCAGAGTTAGAGGTGGAAGGAGTCAGAGAGGGAAATTTAAAACTTTAAGTTAGAGAGGGAAATAAATTTAAAACTTTAAGTTAGAGAGGGAAATTTCAAACTCTAAGTTAGAGAGGGAAATTTAAAACTTAAAGTCAGAGAGGGAAAATTTAAACTTTAATTCAGAGTCAGAAATTTAGGACTTAAGTCAGAGAAGGAAATTTAAACTTTAAAAAATTGCAATTGCTCGCCGGAGGCGGACTTTGTCGCTGCTAATTTAAAAAAAATTGTTTATATATAAATTTTGGAAATAAATATAAAATGTCGATTATATGATTGATGAAATAAAATGTTTCAATTTCTTGGAATGCTACATCGATTGTTTGAATGCAATTATAATGAAAATTGATAAAACTTCTCAATTCATTATATATTTTTGTCTGTTAAATAATATTGTATAGTAATTTTTTCACACCTAATTGAGTTAATTATTGTAGCGAGCTGAAATTTAATTAAAATAATTAAATATTAATATATCAAATATTATCGTATATAAATATATTTAAAATTCATATTATTTATTAAATAAATAATTTAATAATATATCCCATGGTATGTAAATATTTAGTTATTTTAACGAATAAAAAAAAATTTCCAACTCAAGAGTTCAAATCATAATCCTAATAATTTTGTATACTGAATTTAATGTAACTTCAGCATTTGAGAAGCAGTGCGGAGGAATTACTTATTTTTAAAATAGTAAATGTTGCTCTAGATAAATCATTTGATTTAAACAGCTAAATTAAATTAAAAAAGGTTATATACGTATTTTATTTTATATGTATTAATATTTCTACTACTAGGTTATTATTAAAACGAATAATAAAATAAAAAGAGCTTGAATGTATATTTATACTAATAAATAAAATATTAAAACATATAACCTTGTGTTTTTTAGGTAAAATAATTAATGTAATATTAATTATTATAAAAAACACTTGGTGATTGTTTCAATTATCATTTATTGATACGTATTCGACACTTAACGTGCCATTTTCAGGAGTAATATAGTGAATACGTGTCAAGTATTTATATCAATAAATGAAATTGAAACAATCACCAAGTTTTTTTTTATAATAATTAATATTATATTAATTATTTTACTTATTACAATGTTTCAACTAGTACCTACGGTTACCAGTCTAAATTTAATTGTGTTTTTTAATTTAATTCACCTGATTAAATATTTTTAATTTAATTATAATCAGGGATAGGCAGTATCAGGATTATTTTTGGATCCGATCTCAGGATTTTGTATTTGGATTGAAATTCATCAGACAAGAAGGATTTAGATTGAAATCCTACAACAAAATCTTTTTCCAAATAGATTTAGTTTCTGGATTTAAAATAAAAATAAAATATTTATTATTATTTAAAATAAAAATCTGGTGTGACTAGCACCGTGCTGGCATCTAAATAATAATTAATTTATATGAATTTTAATCTAAAAAGATTAAATTCTGTTACCATGGCAACCATTTCTCCTATCTTTCCTATGATGTTTAAGAATAAAGTGGTATTCAGAAAATTTCACCGGCAAAATGAGAATATACATTTTAAAGAGCATCTAAAAAATAGTGGATTTTACCCATTTCTGATTATATTCACACACGCTACGAACACACAACACTAACATTCATCCGGCCTTGTCTCTCAACATATATTTTCTCAGAACAGTTTGTGTTATAAATTCCTTTTTTCTCAAAATCTCACTTAGCATAGAGACAGTTTGCAATATAGGTTATTCATTATATTTACATTTTTTTTTTTTTTTTTTTTTTTTTTTTTTTTCAAATAACTTTTAAACTTAATAAAATTATTTATTAAAAAAAAAAGTTAAATTCAAACTTTTATAACGGATGACCCCATCTTCTCTTATTTTTCATTTATTGTATATAACCTTTAGACACTTTTTTATCATAGAGTTTTTTTCATATATTCTATAATAGAGATTTATTATATATTCATATATGTTAAACCGTGTTTATTAAATATAAACTATTAATTCAACTTAGTCAAATAAAAGCAGAAAATTTATTTTTTTAGTCTTATTTCCATTTTCTTATTTTAAATATCCCATAAATGGACGTTATATTTTTAATAAATATAATATTTTGTAATATTCTACCACATAAAATTGTTTTATTCTAGAAATAACAATATTTCATTTAGTAAATTATGTTTATGTTAAGTTATAATAAATGTACCTTAGAGCTCCCCGCTCTTCCCTTTCCAATTTTTCACCACATCAGTCATCGTTTTTACACATTTTTTTTTTTTTTAATTCCTCGGCGACACGAAAGAAATGAAAAATATTTTGCATTATTCGTTTGTTGTATTTATATTAAACTAAAGGTGGTGATATTTTTCACTGAGAGTGTTATTCCCATGGGGTGTATAAATTATTGTAGTTACTTGAAGGTATTCAATCCAAATAATCAAATTATTAAGATCTTGATTAAACAGTTTATGACACAATTAACCGGCAAGGCGGAGACTTGGAATTTCAGTAAAATTCAGTTCTATTCTATTAAAAAAAAAAAAAATTATTTATTTTACAAATGCTTGTCTAAAGTCAAAGCTCAGTGGCAGTCAATAGTGTCGCCTACTGTACATTTGTTTAATCCGAGAGTAGATAGCCTTTTTTGTTGGCGGGAAAAGGAAAATTTTAAAATGGTTTCCCGGGAAATTCAAAAAATAGAAAAATCAATAAAGGTATAACTAAAAGAATGAATTTTTAACTCATTTATTATTTATTGGATTTTGATAAAGTACCTTCACCGTACATAGGACACATTTTTTCACAAGTCTGCGCAGCATTCTTTTCTTTGTCATAATAATAATTAATACAAAATATAGTGCAATTTTTCAATACTTTTCGCCATGTCGCTGAGTTATTTGCAAATGACGCCATCTATCGGGAAAAACTCCACAAATGTTTTCCCAGACCCAATATGTAAAAAATATATTTTACTCATTATTTATTGTCATAAAAGTAGAATAACATTCTTCTCTTTAAGAAAATTTATAAAAAATAAATTTTGTCATTCCTCCGATGAATTTAACAAAATTTCCTTTTCACCTCTCATCATTTTCGTCCCTTTTTTTTAGAGCTTTATGGAAGTATCGAATCCTTCCATCTTGTTATTAGATAATCAAATAAATGGGAATATGTTCGTTAATTGAAGAATTTTGTTAGACTGGATTAAATATATTGATTTTATTGAAATTTTTTTTTTTATCTGGTGATAATAATGGCTTTACAATTCAATAGACTTATTGTTAATTCTTAAATAAAAAACATTTAAGAATAAATCCATTAAAAGCGCAGTTTTATATAACTTAGAATTTTTTTAAGCAGATTCCGATAGTATGGATTAGAATTAATTAAATTATTTAATATAAAAAAATCTGCTAATTAATAAATTCCGGGTTAGGAATTCAAAGTATTCAACATAAAATTATCCCCATATCCTCTATTACGATTTATTTAATCGCGAATTTTTTTTTAAATAAAGAACGCTCTAAGAGGCTTCAATCTAGTAAATAAATAATTTTATAACTAGTTGAATTGAATTTGTTAAGCCGAATTGAAAATTTAGATAATTATTTCCTTCCTTAATCTTATTTTCTTAATGAAAGCAGAATTTAATTGTTTATAAACATTTGATCTCTCCCGTTGTCTAAATTACTAAATTTTTCAAATGATCTCGTTGATTATAATGGGTTTTCGATAATTCTTATTATTATTATAGATATATCGATAGTTTTCTGGTATCGATTACCGATTCTCTTTCCTTTATTGCCTCCGGCTAGCCTATTATACTCGGAGAGTCATTTGTAATAAATGCCTTCTCTATGTTGAATCACAATGCCGAAGCAAATTAACAAGATGCTCGCTTCAGGAGCCAAAAAAAAAAAAAATCTAAAATGTCTACAATGTAAAATTCTTCCTTCTCTCGTAAAACGAATGATGGCAATTGCCGGATATTCCCGGTTGAAATAAAAAAAAAAAATTCTATGTTCATTAAAATTATTTCATGAGAACATTTATTTAAGAGATTACGTGCATGTCCTGATTCGGGGAAAAAATATTATAAATAATAGCAGCGTTGTGGTGTCGGTCTGATTCCAATTCTTTTCATTTTTTTTTTTTTTATACAGTATGATTATAATAATAATTCTTTTCACATTATCTTTTTCCCTTGATCATTTATTATAAATCACAGAGTAAAAGTATTCATTCAAAACCTCTTAATGGGCTTAATAATGAATAGAAAAACCAAAAGTCCCACGTTGCCTATTATTTTTAATATTTTATTATAAATACGTTCTCATTATTTTTAGTCAGAAAAAGTGGTTGGAGTAGAAATGTGTTTTCGGTAGTTATTAGTATTGAAATTCTTTTATACGTAAGTATTTTAATTTTAAATTAAATATTTTTTTATATTAAATTCCTTAGATCATGAAATAAAAGGTATTTTTTCAAAGAGACAGAAGAAAACAATCTATTTAAAATTTGAAAAATTAGGACCTGAGTTGTGCTAATTTCGTTATTGTTAGGGAATCAATTAAATCAGTGAGTTGGAAAGGGTACAGCGAAATTTTAAATAATGCTAGGATGCAAAATGAGCAGCAGAAGGTGAATAAGAGGGAAGTATCATAAATTTCAAAAAACGCCTGTAGATAGGCAACCAGCTCTGAAATACTTTTTTATTGTTTTCCATAAATTAAAAAAAAAAAAAAAATAAGAAAAAATTGCTAATTAAATATTTTTTTGTTATTGTTTTATATGTAAATGTATATAAAACAATTTGGAATCTATAGATAACAAAATATTTGAAGAGAAGTAAGCAGCAAATGTATCGAATAGAATAAGTTAAATTCAAATCAAAAAGGAGTATTTAAATTAAATCAAAATTCAAATTCTTGGTTTATTAATAAAAAAAAAATCAGGATTTCACAACCGATTTCGGTGAAATTTTTTTGACGTCTTCAAATTTATATCATACAAAGACCTTTAAAAAAAAATTAAATATTTGTGTGGAGATTTCGAATCCTGCTGTTTTTTTTTTTTTAACAAAGAATTTGAATTAATAAATTTTTAGAAAAATTGTGGGAGCCGCCACAACTCATTTTCATCATACTTTCTAAGTATTTATCTAAATCAGTCCAACTCAAGTTTCCTAAATTAAATCTATCAGATTTCATTAAATTTACGTTTATTATTTATCTCGTAATTTTAACAGGCTTATAAAATAGCAAAAAAAAAAAAAAATATTGAACGATTTAACATAGTATAAATCTTTTTTAGATCAAAAAGGATGGTATTTTAATTTAAAAAAAAATCAACATTTTTTTTTGATAATTTGGATTTAATTTAAATATGCTACACCTTTTTAATTGATCAAAGGAGAATTTAACTTATTCAATATATAATTGGACTATTTTCAGCTATATTTCAAATATTTTATTATCTATGGATCCCAAAATGTTTATATAGATAAATCATTTGAATTAAATAATCTAAATGATAAAATATTTAATTACTAATTATTTTTTAATTAGATTATATGGAGGACGATAAAAAATTTCCGCGCTGGTTGGCGTTTTTGAAATTCTGTTAATTTTTACTTTCGCTTATCTACATATGTAATAGTTCCGGGATGACCGAGCTGGAGCTCGGTGGTTTTTTTTATTTGTAAAAAAAGAAAAAATTAAAAAAGTATTATACTTCAGTAAAATACAAACATCTCAAATACAAAACCTAGCTTAATTTCATATTGGTACTTTAAATTTGAAATAAATCAAAGCAAATTTTTGAGAAAATTGGAAAGAATAAAAAAAGTACATACATCAGTAATGTTCTAGTACTCGATGTTCTCCAAAGATGAGATCAAATACCGCAAATAGGAAATATTTAAAATTTTAATGAAATTGTTAAAACGAAATTCGAGAAAATTGGAAAAAACTAAAAGAAGTACTTCAGCAAAGTACTAGTACCCGAATTTTCTCAATGGTGAGACCTAGCGCAATTCCACATTCGTACCAATAATAGTATATATTTTAATACTAGGAAGTATGGAAGCAGAGGCAGTCAAGAAAGAAAATTTTCTGACTGCTTTACCAACTGAATTCCATTATAAACATATTTAATAGTATTCTATTTAACAAATGATATATATTATATATTACATGACTAACTCTGAGCAAAAAATATACACCAATTAATGGACTGAGGATGGTTCATAATAAATGGACCGAAATATCTCCAGCTGATTGGTAAAGCATTCAAAGAATTTTCTTTCATGGCTCCCTCTGTTTCCATACTTCCTTTTACTAAAGATATACAGCCACAATTTACATTGCAGTATATATTTTAAATTTGAAAAAAATCGTTAGAGCCGGTTTTGAGAACTGATGTTCTTACAAACAAACAAAACTCGTTTAATAGTATAAGATAAAATTTAGTAAGAAATTAATGTTTCATCTTCTGGTCTATTGTCATATTTTTCCCTCCCACCATTATTTGAAATTTCGCTGATCGGTAGGAGGTACCCTTTCCAATTTACTGATTTAATTGATTCTCTAACAAAAAGACAAATTATTGAATTTAAGCCATATTACTAAATTAGCACAATTTAGGTCATAAAAAAAATATGATTATTCACATTTTAAATAAATTGTTTTGTCCTGTCTCTTGGAAAAAAAGATCATTTGTTTCAGCAATGGTTTGTTTCTCGTCTTGAGTGTAAAATTATATAAGCATATTATTAATTTAAAAAAAAAAAAAAAAATACGATCAGACTCTAAGCGCCAAAAATGTTAATACTATTTTTTTTTTTACTATAAATTTCAAAAAATTTTCAGACCAAATTTTTTTTTTTTTTTACTGCAAAATTTTATTTATTAATCAGATATTAAAGATGTATTTATTTCTATTCGTGTTAAAAATTGGCATAATTTTTTTCTTTATTGATTTTTTTTTTCCACTCAAAATTGGTTTCTTTTCTGGTTGCAACTTATTTTTCTCTCAAAGATGAAATGAAGCAGCGCACAAAACGAAAATATTTTCTCACCGAGATTCAGGCAAATTCACAGAGGAAAAAAAAAACATATTTTAAATTGATTCCAGCTGTGTTGAAAAAAAAAAATAAAAACTGGAATCAAGTCATAAAAGAAATACTCTTCTTAACCGGAAAATTGTATAAAATAAAAAACTTGGATGACGCGGAGGGAGGAATTTTACATGCATATTAGGAAGTCATTTCCCAATAGCAAATGGTATTCATTCTTTTCAATTGCCAACCACAAATAGCTAATTGTGTAGGGTGTATAGCCCTCTGATATTCAGTGACGTCATCCCTCTATTCTCTCGGGGGTCAAGAGGTGCAAAGACCCTCCTGACTCCCATAAATCTAAGGATGCCGTAATGACCCGCCCCCTCACACACAATATTATGTAAACTCACTACATTATATACTAGCTGGTCAGAAATCGCCACCCACAAAAGGGGAGGGGTATTTTTCCCGGGGAGTTCAATCCCATGTGGGTCATTTAAAAATTAATTGAAAATTCATGACACTTGGAGGAATGTTCTCTATTTTCTGGTGTGTGTGTGTGTGTGTGTGTGTGTGTGTGGGTGTGTTTGTGTAGTGAGAAACCCAAGGGACAAATCAGCCGTCATTATTTGGAAGGAGGCGTAGCCACATCCAAAATCTTGGGAGATGCTTCTGGTCATTTTAGACATTCTTATCTCTTGAGGTTTCAACCGCATTTCCTCAACATCGGACGCTCGGGCTTTATCTAGCAACACAAATTGAATCCCACCAACAATATTTCTAAACAATATACAAAGCATCTCTAGAATAACAATATCTAAATATATCCTTATCAAAATGGAAATGTTAGTCATTATCATTTCACTTTCTTTAATGATAATTATTTATCAAATATTTTTAATATAATATACAAAATCAATATTTTGAATAGATGAATGAATGAAAATAAATAAATAAATAAAATTTCAACAACTTCGTAGCTCTTTTAGTTCCTGAGATATTTTGTTCACAGACAGACCATGTCGTAAAAACCACTTTTTTGGATTCAGGGGACCTTAAAAAGTGTAAAATCTCGACATTGAATTGAATAGTTTCTCTCTATATATTTCATATATAGGGTAAGAGAAAATAAAAGATGTGAAATGATTACAAGATTAATTAATAATTAATGTGCTGATGCGAATGAAAAAGATGCTGGTTCTATCAAAAAGAGTTGTTGAAAATAAAAAAAAAGATTGAAAAAATCTTCTAATGACGATGTCTATCGGTTTCGAATCGTGTTATAATTTTAAGTTAATGAAATGATTTATGAAATTTTTATTTATTTATTTACTGACATTTGTATGCTTTTTGGCGAAAATTATAAAACTACCGGGTATTTAATAATTTTTCAAACAACTCATTCCACACAAATATAAATATCCTAAATTTGTTAATTAAGAGCATTCGAATTTCTCATAACTTGCTTTTAGTTTGATGCCATTTATCCATATAATTTTTATGTATAAGAAGGATATGAAAATACAGGCAGCCAAAAATGAACGTTTTTAAATATTAAAAAATTTTCAAACCTGTATATATCTTCATATTATCAATATAAAATACATAGAATTACCAATATATATATGTATAATTATACTGACTTAACTCTCTCCCATTAGAACTGTTCACTGAGGATGAGTGATTAAATTTTACCAGAAACCTCTGAACGTTCGCAGAGTATCGAGTGTTTTTATATTTTTGGCTGCCTGCATTTTCATATTCTTCTTATATATATTTCCAGTCATTAAATATCATTATATTTTTATTTTACTTATGGATAATAGAATCCAGTCATACTGTAGTTTTCAATTCTGTAATGAAAAAATAATTGAATTAGTTTTAAAGCTAGTAAATTGAAATGAATTTAATATATTTATATTTATTAATACTGTTATTTACCTTTGTTTTTTAAATTCTTGATTTGTTCTTTCATCATCTTTTCACAATTAAAATAGATTCACACAAAAAATAAAAAAAGATAAACACGTAGTAAATGAAAATATTATAAAAATAGCAAGAAGGATTTAAAAATTTATTTTTAATAAAATTTTTTCTTGCTTGTCTTATACAAATAAAAAAAATATATATATTTTCCGTAAACCGGGAGTCTGAAGAAATCGTATCAGTGAGAATGCCATGATTTTTTGGATTACGAGCAAATGAGTGCGGGGGCTAACCTGAAAGAGATCCTACCTAGTCTAACACAAAATTCGAATAAATATTGTTATGTTTTTAACCCCGTCTCCACCATCAGATCGGTGGAGCCCTCGGGTTCCTTATTACTATGATAACTATGCGCCATACGAAAAAAAAACTTACCGTTTTTAAGCTCTAGAAGTAGACCTTCTTGAATAGGAGTCGTGGATTTCTCCAGGCTTAATGTCCACCGAAGAAATGGGAAGTTCTGGGCCAGCCAATCTCGCAAATATTATCCTCAAGGGAGAGACGATATCTGAAACAAAAGAAAAAAAAATTCTTAGAATTGAGTTAATGAGGGGTAGTAGTCAGGAGAAGCAGAGTTGGATAGTCTTTCTGACGGAAAAAAGTTTTAAAAAATTGCCAATAAATTAAGAATTTTGTTTTCTCAAAAATAGACCTACTTAAAAAAAAAAATATTGAAATAGATGAAGGAAAATCGTAATATTCAATTGAAATAAAACAATTATAATTTTTTTTTTTTAATTCACTTTTAATTAATTACAAATTACAGCCGTTTTCACCCTGAAAAATAGTGAAGTGATCTAATTTAATTTCCAGTCTTATATTAAATTAAAGAAGGTAGAATTTTAAAATTATTATTTTTAATTATTAAGGAGACTACATTTTGTATTGATTATTTATTAAAAATATAAATATTGTAGTAACTTCTTGGGAATGAGTATAAATGGCGCGAAAATTTGTATCTAACTCCATAAGAATGATTGTAGATGGCGCTGACGTTGTAACTATATATAAAATTCATGTAACGGTCATAACGGTTAGTTCACTTGAATCGAAGCAACTGCACAGTACTTCAAAACGACTGCAGAATAAGCAGTCGAAACGTTGTACAATATTTATATTTTTAGTAAATAATTAATACAGAATGTGATCTATAATTAAAAATTCTCATAATAATATTTAATAATACAAACGACAAAAACTTTAAAAACACATTCGTGATAAATATAACCTATTATTTTCAACTCGTCAGGATAGTATCTGAATTTTTAACTAAAACCGAACTGTCAATTAAAAAATCTCGACATCGAATTTTTTATATGATCGCAATACTTTCTTTCTATATATATTTCATATATAGGGTAAGAGAAAGTAAAAAAAATACTATCAATAGATGAGTGGATGAAGAAAAAATTTTATTTCCAGGCATGAAATAAGTTCTTAAATAATATAAAATCATAAATAAAAAATTCATTCTCTAAAACAGCGGTTCTTAACCTTTTCAGTAATCGCCACTTCTTGGAGGCTTAAAATATACTCTCGTACCCCCTATACCTACCCGTAGACCAAAAAAAGGTTTCAACTTTTAAAACTTCTAAGTTGTTGATCTATTGCGTAAAAAAAGTAAAAAGATTTGAATAACTCGACTAGCACACCTCAAAATTGTTTCTCGTGCCCCTTGTTAAGAACCATTGATCTAAAATATATTTAAGAAATCTGTGAGAAAAAAGACGATAAAAGAATATTTTCAATTTTAAAAAGAATTTCCAAAAAATAGTTTTTTTTATTTGTTTATAAAAAAAAAAAAAAAGGCTACTTATTAATAAATTGTGATTTTTTTTTAGAATGTCTGTATAGCGGAAATAAATAAATGTAAAAAAATAAAGTATAAAAAAAATCCAATTTTTTTTTTTTTTAATTTCAAGTGAAAAAAAATTTGAATTATTTTTTTCTCAATCAAACTCAATTAACTCGGGGTAGGGGGGGAGGGGTAGAGAGTAGCTTGTAACGATTGGCTGTGAGTTTTTAACTCGTCGATATCTCAAGCATCCTACAAGTTTTTGTGTTTCACTAATATTATGTTACTAATAATTAGCGAAGAGAGTTTTACCTGATATTATTTCTAGAAGAATAACCCTTTTTACGAAGGTGAGATGCACAGAAACGACGTTACTCTCGAGACAGGTGTCTCTCAACTAAAAGTACATGGCAGGGTACAGGGCGAGATGGCTGAGCTCAAAGACAAGCTGCAGCTTGTCCAGGAGTGACGTCACAGGCAGGTGAGCATCTCACAGCGAAGGAGTGGGGGAGCAGGGGGGGGAGGGTAGAGAATGCCAACTTGGAATATTTCCAAAAAAAAGGGTGAGATAAAAATTGAAAGGGAGGGGATCAATTAAACAATTCATCCGTAGTTGTTAATAAATATTTCATAAAAGTAACTGGTATATAATATATCGTAATACATAATTAAAATCATTTTACTTTCTCTTTTTTTCACGAGATGAGGGACAAATTAAATACTCATCAGAATTTGGAAAATTTCATTTTAGATATCACATAGGCCACATAGATATCACTACTTAAAATTTTTTTTTTAATCTCTTGAACAGTTTTCCATTGCGATGCCTTTACATATTCATTAAATTAAAAATAATTATATAAATAAATAAATATATATATATATATATATATATAAAGATATATATATCCCCCCCCTGGGACGTGACACGGAGCTTTTGAACAAAATCGGCCAAAAAGTACTAGTAGCCTACTTTACTGATGTACTTTTTCTGTTTTTTTTTTCCGATTTTCTCAATTCGCTCTAACGATTTTGATTAAAATTCAAAAATCAAGTTTCACCAGATTTTTTTTTCATTTTGAAAAGAAAAAGGAAAAGATAATTTAATTTTTGTTTTTTTAGAGTCGTATTAGTGATTTCAATTTTTTTTTTTTTTTTTTTTTTTTTGGCAAGCCGGTTGTTCATATTTTCATTTTAGTTTTTAAATCATTATTTGGGACTCGTAAGATCTCAAAATGTGTATTCTCGACATTGATTATTTTAGCGAACACAGCCTTTCTTTCCTGCTTTATTCTCGTTTTCAGCGTCAGCATTATAAATAATAGACACGATAGAGATGAGAACAAGCCTCCGGTGAATGAGTAAGAGAAAAGGCTGATATAAAAAAAAATATCCAGTCTTAGTTCGGGTAAATCGGGGTTCACTTCCGAATAAATAAAAATCTGGTGTGACTGGTTCTTGTCACTCGAGATTTTTTGTGTCGACATATATTTAGTTTCCGACAGTAAGCTCTAAATCTATATAGAATTCAAGATGTAAAATTTATAAACATTGGAAAATATTTATATTTAGTTAGCATGGCAACCATTTCTCCTATCTTCAAATATAACGAAATCTTAAATTGCCTTCTCTTCTTCTTTTTTCACTCTCTTCATCTTCGAGTTATTAAGGCATGTATTTTCATCTCAGAAAATGAAATAAAAAATTTTTTTTTCTGTAGTTAAATCCATTTCAGCGGACACACGGAGAGGAGAGACATATTCGTTTGCGCAATATATTAACTCGTGCATAAATAACGAGGACAGCCCTAATAATCCACTTTGAGTAAGTACAATCAAATTACACAATTCTAGTCTTTTTGCTCCTCACTTTTGTTTATTTCTTCCCCTTTAATAAGGTGATGTTTTTTTTTTGTTTTGTTTTTTTTTGTTCTAAATAAACTACTGTATTAAGGATACTTAGAGATATGAAAAAATAAAGCCAATAAAAGAAAAAATAATCTTGTTTAAATATTTATATATTAAAATGTTTTTAATAAATTTTACTTTCTCTAGCCCTATATATGAAATATATATAGAGAGAAAGTATTGCGATCATGTCAAAAATTCGGTGTCGAGATTTTGATGGATATACGTTTTGAGGTCCCCTGAGTTTAAAAAAGTGAGTCCCGCAAATAGTTATGTCTGTCTGTCTGTGTGGATGTCTGTGTGTAACGATTTTAAGCATGAAAAAATTGAGATACTGGATTGAAATTTTATATTTAAGTTAGGTACCTTCTTGGAAACTCAAAATAAGCTTTTGAACAAAATCGGCCAAAAAGTACTACTATTTTACTGATGTATTTTTAAAGATTTCAAAATTCGCTCCAACGATTTTGATTAAAATTCAAAAATTTATCATTTTTAAAATGCTCTTTAAAATGTATATTCTCATTTTGACTTTGAAATCTGTACACAACGTTCTCTTACCGAAGGGTAAAAGAAAGTTGTGTGCTGTGAGTCAGTCACACCAGATTTTTTATTTTATTTTTGACTGTTGGGGGAGTGTTGGGAATCTATCGTCTTATCTACCTTGAAGCTATAGTTATACTATTTATATTAATAGTTAAAACGAACCTAGGACCTCCAGGATATCCGGGTAACCTTTCTTTGCAGAAGGCCACCATACCCTTGACCAATATCAAAAAATTCAAACAAACAAATTTTTTCGTTTGATATTATTTATTATGCAAAGGGAAGAACATCGATACCTCGGATAGGCTGGAGATCCTGGGTTGGATTCCCAGAGAAACGTTTGGCCCACCACCAACAAAAAAAAAAAATAAATAAACTCCCAAAAAATTGTTAACTTTATATTATACTTGAATTTCTCTGTTAAAATTTTGAAATTTTATAAGGTAAATTTAAATTCGGAAAGTTATTTCTTATTTTTATATACTGTTTATAATTTTTTTTTTATATATATATATATATATAAAATGAAGGCGGATGAGAGTTATTACATTTGAAAAACGATTATTCGAACTAATTTGAACCAGAGCTCTTCCGGATATAAAATGCAAATTAAAAAAAAAAGGAATTTTGGAAAAAAAAAAATAGAAAAAGCTCTTTGGATGAATGTGGTAGGTACGGATAATTGAAAATGTTATCTATGATAAAGTTAAAAGAATCGGTGTGGTTTTTCTGAAAATTAATATGGCATTCCATTTTTCTCATTCTGGGAATGTTATTGATATAGAATATTATTTATTTTTTTTTTTTTTACTTGTGTAATAGATGAGTAGATATTGATTACTGGTATTAATTGTAGCAAGAGTGGAATGGGAAGGCAACCGCGAGGTGAAAATAAAATGCTTATATTTTGTCGGCGTTTAGAACGCCGGTCTCGATCATCGGCCGTTTAAACATTTTCTTTTAGATGCTCCTTCTTAATATAATAATAAAGAAAAACAAATTTAGCATTATAAAATTTTTCTCATTTATTTTAGGCTGAGTTTTCGGTCCGGGAATGAAAACTTTGACTAATAATAACAGATTTTTACTTTTTGCCTTAGGCAGGCTTCGCGCCTGGGGGGCTTCGCTCCCCTGGATCACCTCAGCTGGCTCGGGCCCACCTGGGGCGGACCCTCGCCTTTTCTTAATTATGAAAAAGATTATTATTACTACCCCAATGTACCTGCTTGAGGATTTGTTTACATTCATAGAATACACAAATGCAATGAATACATAAATATTTCTCTATACATTTCCTATGTGAGAAATCGTAACTTTAGGAATTGATAACTCAAAAAGTTATAGGAATTTCGGGATGAAAATAATTTTCCTGTAATTCTTAGAAGGTCCTCTTTAAGCACACAAAATTTCAACGGGAAGGTCAAATAGAGCGTGACAGACAGACGAACATTAGCGAATTATATATAGAGATAATAAGATATCATTTTTAATAATTTAATAGGTGTATTAAATTAATTTTAAATAAATTTTGAATATTTAACAAGAGTGTGAGTGCTTTTTATTGGTGAGGCCGAACGCCCCATGACCCCGGGAACCGAACCCAGAACCCCCAGCCTTTCCGGGACATCGGTGTGTTGTTTATCTATTTTGAATACTATTAGCCGAGGGAGAATGTTAGGCTTGTGTGGTCAAGGCACCGATAAGCTAGAGACAGTAGTTGTCCCAGAATTTTCTTAAGAGCGGGGACTCGAAATTTGGTGCAGAAGCGCATTCGTGGAGGAGAGAATAATGGGGATAATAATGATTTATTAAATTTTAGTTTTGAATTCAAATTAGTAGTTATAAATAACTTTTGTATGATTAAAATCATAATATTAAAATTTTTTCCTGTTCAAAGAGGGGATCTCCCTTGAGATCGCTGGAGATCTCAAGTTAGAATCCGGGAGGTCAGAGGCCGTTTGGGCCACTAGAAAAATAAAATAAATTATAAGTTCATGAAAAACATATAACCAAGTATTTATTAATTTATATGTTTTTCATAATTACTTCATGGACCAACAAATGATATATATAATTCTTTATAAGTTCATGTATTTTGTGGCTTTTTGAAGGAAGAAAAAAATACATAACTAGATGTAACTTTCGTCGGAGAGACAAGCAAAAAATCGACATCTAAATAAAAAGTGATTTTTTTTTATATTTTCCTGAGAAAATTCCAGTGCGACAAGTAACCATTTTATTTTAAAATAAAAATTTAAATTTTAAATTTTAGAATTCGTTACGGCAGTGCATTTGATTCTTTTTTTTTTCACCTATTTGCCTGAAAATTTCGATTCACTTAACTAATTGAGTCGCAGCCGACATTGCCATTTTACAGTCGATATAATCTGTGAACTATAATTTATTTATTTATTTGATATATCATCCAGTTGTTTAATATTGAATGGCGAGGCTAGCCATTATTTTGAGTGAGCATGGCAACCGGGCATTTCAAACAATTATACCCGTTTAATCTTTTATTAGTATCCTTCACTGATCAGTAGGGAAAAATGTCAAAAAGTGACTGAAGCTATACTACAATAAATAAATAGAATATAAAAAAATCAAAAATAAATTTGAAATAAGATTTAAAATATAAAATTTTATATGAACTTAATAATTACATTTATCCCCGGTTGAGAATCTCAAAGATGGTGTATTTATATTAACAACGTAAAGTTAAGGAGCCAACTTCGATTGAATGCATAAAATTTGTGTGAAAATTTTTAGTAACCTAGTGTGGAAAAAAAAAATATTACGATCATGTCAAAAATTCGATGTTAAGATTTTGATGGATATAGCCTACATGTTTTGAAGGAATTTCAAGTAATTAAGATTTTTTTAAATTTGATATCATACTATAATATAAAGCGCTAGCCCTTGACTTCCGTTTGATGTTCCTGTTTACCAATCTCTCCCTGATTGGTTAGAGTGAGAGGAAACGAAGTCAGAGAGGGAAATTTAAAACTTCAAGCCAGAGAGAGAAATTTAAATATGCAGCCACCTGGCAAGTGGTAAATCCCGCCGAAGGCGGGCCCATAGGAAGGTCCCTGATTTTAACTAACCAATATATTCACGATATGAAATATCAAAAAAAATAATAAATTTTGTGTCTAGGTGATGTAACATTGAGAAAATTCATAGAATAAAAATAATTAGCATGATATAAATTTAATTCTTTAATTAGATAATAATTTTATTTATATATTTTTCACTTAAGCTTTTTTGAACTGTTAGTGGAATCAATATAAATAATTTTATGTGGAAGAGCATTAAGTGAAAAACTGACACTTTGATTGTCAAAGTCAAGAATTCACATAAGACTGTTCATTCAAAAATATTGGTCTTATTTTATTGAAAAATATTTATTTTTCCTGACGATAACTTGAAAAAGAATAAAGATTCACAATCTAATAGATTAAGATATTCTAAAACCTTTTTAATAAGAAGAACGACCATGAACGCCTCAATTCTAAAACATGTATATAAAGTTTTAAAATTTAGTTCGAAAGTAGTTCAACGAAAGACAAAAAAAAAAAAAAAAAACGGGGAAAAAAAATTAACAGCACGAACGTTTGTACGTGTGTGACCAATCGAAAACGCCAACAGAATATTGTCGGGAGACACGTGCAGGGATTTACTGGCGCCAGCAGGGCCCAATTTACCAATAGACAATTGAGAAAAGAAGCAAAAATTTTACGAGCGACAAATTTTCGAGTTTCTTTTTTTCCTAAACTCTAATATATATATATATATATATATGTATATGAATCGTTTTTGTAATATAATTTTTGTCATGGAATATTAGAATCCTTTGAATAATATCAGCCATTCTTGATCTTAGAATTTGTAAAATAAATAAAATAAATAATTAATAATTTTAAATAAGTGGGGATTATAATTCTAAAAATAGAAACATTTTTCAATTAATATCGTAATAATCTAATATAAGAATATCATACCTTTTAAGCTACTTAATTTTGATTCATATTTTTTTATTTAACAAACTAGTATATATGTATTTGATTTCATAAATTAGGAATATTAAAATTCAAGCACGGCAGTATATGAAAAACGATTGATATTTTTTTTACAGTGTTATAATTTTAATTTTTTTTTTTTAGGACAAATAAAAGGAAATTGAATTTTTATCCTGTGAAATGCCCCTCTCATGTAGATAAATAAATAAAAAATAAACGAGCAGACAAGTAGCGATCTGAAGTTAAAAAAACAATTCTAATTCAAAAACGCAAAAATAGTTTTAAAAAAATCTCATCTTCGACAGTTTTGAAAAAAGGTGCGCATGTCCTGTAACCGAAATAACGAGATAAAAAAATCTGGTGTGACAAGCACAGAATACACTTTCAATTAGCGGAGATTACCGAAGGATTTATTGTTTCGACATATATTTAGTAGTAAAATTTATAATAGTCATTTTTCCTAAGAAGTTCAAGAGTAAAGTTTGTAGTTCAAACAATTTTGAGGGCAAAATGAGAATATACTTTTTAAAAAGCATCCGAAAAATAATTTATTTATGAATTTTAATCAAAATCGTTAAAGCAAATTTTGAGAAAATAAAAAAAAGACTAAAAAATACCATCAGTATACTACTAGTAATTTTTGACCGATTTTGTTCAAAAGCTTTGTGTTATGTGCTGAAGAGTACATAACTTAAATATCAAATTTCTCTCTTTTTGTTCTTGAAATATTTTGTTCAAAATACAGACATTTTGCCGGAACCAGACTCAGGGGACCTCAAAACGTGTATTTCCATGAAAATTTCCACACAGAATTTTTAACATGAATCTAATACATTTTCATATTAATACAGTAGAACCTCGATAAGTTAAACCTCGCTAAGTTCAAAACCTCCGTAACTTAAAAATTTTTTCAATTCCCTTCCCTTGAAAGCGTAAAACCTCTATTACTTAAAGAACAAAACCTCTGTAACTTAAACAAATATTTTGAGCATAGCCCTCGATAACTTAAAATAATATTTTGGTGACCTCTATAACTTAAAGTATTTCTTTACATATCATCGAAAAAATAGTAATGCAGAAAATCAAAAATACATGAAGCAGAAAAAAATTACTGATTTTTTTGTAAATAAATAAATCTATTAATTTAATTTATATTTAACTAAACTATTCTAAATAAACAAATAGATCAAACGAAATTCCTTTTTCACTCACGTGCCCAAAGTCAATAAACCTCGGTACGTTAAAAATTATATTCTATAACCTCTCTAACTTCAACTCTCGATAAGTGTATATAGGTAAGAAGAGGTAAAAAAAATATGGTGTGACTGGCGCACAGCACACAACTTTCTCTTACCTTCGGTACTAGAAAGTTTTTTTGTATCGACATATATTTAGTTCCCGACAGTACGGAACATATGAATTCAGATGTAAAATTTATAAGTATGGGAAAATATTTATATTTTGTTAACATGGCAACCATTTCTCCTATCTTCCCTATGAAATACAAGAGTAAAGTGGTCTTCAGAAGATTTCAATTGCAAAATGAGAATATACATTTTAAAGAGCATCTAAAAACTAATTGATTTTTGAATTAAAAAAAAAAATCGTTGGAGCAAATTTTGAGAAAAACGAAAAAAACTGAAAAAGTTCATCAGTAAAGTACTAGTAATCTTTGGCCGATTTTGATTAAAAGCTTATTTTTCCGGTCCCGGGGGGTGTTTAACTTAAATATAAAATTTCAGCCCCATAGCTCAATTCCTTCATGCTTAAAATTGAACACACACCCACCCACACACAGACAGACCATGTCGCGAAAACCACTTTTTTGGATTCAGGGGACCTCAAAACGTGAAGATCCATCAAAATCTCGACATCGAATTTTTGACATGAATCCAATACTTTCTCTCTATATATATATTACATATATACATAGGTAAGAGAAAGTAAAAATTATTCCCATTTATATTTCACAGAGATATTTTTAATTGAAATCCTAAATTGGTAAAAGTCTTGTCCTTCCTAGACGGTGATATGTTTGCCGAAGGTGAGCAAGGGACACTGGCTAAGCCTAAAGCCCGCTGAAGGCGGGTATTGCAGCTAGTTTCGTATAAAATATTTCACTTTTCAATGTCACACCAAAAGATGAGCTCCAGGCTTTGAAAATTACTGATTTTAATATGAAATTAAACAGTGAAATAGAATTAATTTTTTCAATTAAAAAAAAAAATATTCAATTACTAATTATGATAGAAAAGCATGGGGTGGGGGAGGAGAAAGAAAAAGAGAACGGACTTCATTTGATTAAAGAAAAACATGTTAGTAATAGAGATTAATAAAGAATATTTGTTTTTAAATTTTATCTATTAAAAAAAATAATATTTTAGTTTATTAGAAGGGGGTGATTTACACCCTACCACTCCTTGGGTGTCATACTTTATCAGAATGTTATAATTACAAATTGGATAATATTATGAGTTTATTAAAAAGAGAAAAAAAAATGAAAATATACTAAAGATGTAATATTGCGATCATATTAACGTCGAGGATATATACTCGTTTTGAGGGTGCCTAATTCCAAAAAAAAAAAGTGGGTCCCTCAAAATGCTCAGTAGGGATGTTTGTTCAAATCTATTTCGACACAAAAAAAAAAAATCTGGCAAACAAATACAGAATGCAACTTTAAATTACCGAAAGTAACAGAAAGTTGTGTACTGTGCAATCACTCACACCAGATTACCTTCCCCCCTCACTGAAAAACTCCTCTGGTTAAGGGTAGGAAGAGAGAACATACCCCAATTGATTGGAGGAAAGAATTTTATAAAAAATATAATTTTTATTTTGAAATTTTATTTATAATAGTAATTTGGTGTATTAGAAGGGGTGGATTACACCCTCTCTCATCCCACTTTATTAAATACCTTAATAATTAGATGATCAAACGGGGAGTCGTGAATTTGGGGGGTGAACGAACGTCGTTTTTGCACAAATAACAAGAAATAGACGAAATTTAAGAATTTAATTTTTCAATTTAAAAAAATATTTAATTACTAATTATAATAGAAGTTTTAGAGTTTTTGTTAAGAAAAGCATGGGGTGGGGGAGGAGAAAGAAAAAGAGAACGGACTTCATTTGATTAAAGAAAAACATGTTAGTAATAGAGATTAATAAAGAATATTTGTTTTTAAATTTTATCTATTAAAAAAAATAATATTGTAGTTTATTAGAAGGGGGTGATTTACACCCTCTCACTCCCTGGGTGTCATACTTTATCAGAGTGTTATAATTATACTGGTAAATTGGATAATATTATGAGTATATTAAAAAGAGAGAAAAAAAAGTGGAAACATAAATAATTATAAAATGTTAGTTAATCCGTAATGCAAATGAGATAAGGAAATATTCAATACCTTAATGATAAGATGACCAAACGAGTGGGTGAACGTCTTAATTGCACAAATAACACAACACAAAAAAAAAAAGAAACTGAACACACGCGAGAGACGAACGGAGCGACTCATGACACGACCCGAGTTCAACTAACTTGTTAGAGCCAGGCAGGTAGGCAGCAGACAGAGAGAGACGCATTGCTATCTCCGCGCCCATAAAATTATTAAATATATTCTCTATTTATAAAAATACTTTTCATTTAAAAACAAACTAACGGGGATTTATTCTGTTGGGAATAAAATCGATATCTCTTTATTAAATAACTATAAAAAGACTCATTTCTTATTATTTATTAAGTGAGGGCTTAAGGGGACTCATTTCTTTTACACACCCCTAAACTCACCCTCTTTAAAATAAAATACTTCTAAGCGTAATTTTTTGTATTTATTTATTTATTAGGGATATATTGGAAGGGAAATAATTTTTAAAAGACTTATTTAATTAATCCACCCCTAAACTCACCCCTCTTTAAAATAAAATACTTCTAAGCGTAATTTTTTGTATTTATTTATTTATTAGGGATATATTGGAAGGGAAATAATTTTTAAAAGACTTATTTAATTAATCCACCCCTAAACTCACCCTCTTTAAAATAAAATACTTCTAAGCGTAATTTTTTGTATTTATTTATTTATTAGGGATATATTGGAAGTGAAATAATTTTTAAAAGACTTATTTAATTAATCCACCCCTAAACTCACCCTCTTTAAAATAAAATACTTCTAAGCGTAATTTTTTGTATTTATTTATTTATTAGGGATATATTGGAAGTGAAATAATTTTTAAAAGACTTATTTAATAAATCCACCCCTAAAATCTACCCTCTATAAAATAAAATACTTCTAAGCGTAATTTTTTGTATTTATTTATTTATTAGGGATCTATTCGAAGTGAAATAATTTTTAAAAGACTACGTGTCACTTCCCAGGGGGTGCCTAACTTAAATATAAAATTTCAACCTCCTAGCTCTTTTCGTTCTTGAGATATTTTGTTCACAGACAGACACACACACACACACACACACACACAGACAGACCATGTCGCGAAAACCACTTTTTTTGGATTCAGGGGACGTCAAAACGTGAAGATCCATCAAAATCTCGACATCGAATTTTTGACATGAAACCAATACTTTCTCTCTCTATATATATATTAACATATATATATAGAGGTAAGAGAAAGTAAACAATTAATCAATATAATTTATTCTATTCAATTTGTTTATTATAAATACTTGATACGTTTTTCGACACTCAACGTGTCAAGTGTTTATATCAATAAATAAATAAATTGAAATATATCACCAAGGGTTTTTCTAATTAATTATTAATCATTTTTTTACCTAAACAAGAACCAATGGTTACCAGTCTAAACTCAATTTAATGGATATATAATTGATTAAGAAATAATTTATATTTACTAAATAAAAAATAACGTTTCAGTCTCCATCTTCAGGGTAAGGAGAGTAATTTTAAATATTAATTTTAATATCAAACACTGTTTAAATATGGTCTCATCTCTTTTTGTCTTTCTCTGAGATTCGATTAAAATGCTATTTTAATGTTTATTATTCTAATGTTTAATTAAAATTGTATTTGAATTTCAATTTTAGAATGAGAAAGGAAAAGACGAACGAAACCATATTTAAACATTGTTTCATAGGGGTAGCTAGTGTGAAATAAGAATAGAGATGACATCAGAAATTAATTAAGTTTTCTTATTAAATAATGCGAAATAAGAATATTAATGACTTTAGAATATAAATAACATTAAAAAAAAAATAAAATAGTTTAAAAAATTAACTTGCTTTTTGACATCTAGGCATCAATATTTATTTAAATTAGATAGCAAAAATAAATAAATATTGTTTTGATGTTAAGATAGAATGCCAATTACGTAAGCGAAATTATAAAATCATCATTTTCTTTTCCCGCCAATATATAAGGAGAGAGTATTATTATCGTGAAAAATCTAAACTCCCCATTTTTTTTTATATAAATATTTTTACGTTTCAGGTCATAAGAACCCCAGAAATGTAAAAAAAATGCAGAATTTTATTTCGCTTATATCTCCTGATCTATTCTTCGGATTAGGATGATGTTTAGCAAATTTATAGTCGTAAGTTGTTGTAAGAATTTAATTAAACAAGGAAAATCGGCCCACAGGGAGCGGTAAAAATATGTGGTAAATTATCGTTTTTTTTTTTTTTGAATTTCACTGGACCAAATCTTTTGAAACTCAATCATAATAATTAAGACGTTTGTGTCAAGTTAATGGCCAAATTTCATAACAATCAGTTGAAAGGGTTTAGAGATGTTGACAAATCCAGGTAGTCCGATGAATATTTAAATCATTTACGAGGGCTATCCGGGAAGTAACAACTCTTCAGGAACAAGTGTTAGTTGGGGCTGTCGACGGCTGATAGAGTTACTTCCAATGAAACTGTCGAATAAGCGATTGAGTGACACCAGCAGTATGGGGCCGAGCATTGTCATGAAGCAACAAAATTCATTCAGCCCGGACTTTTCGCAGTCCGACTACCACTTGTTCCTGAAGCGACTACGACTTCCTCCTGAAGCTTGAGCTAGCTGGCAAGCCCTTTGGATCTGACGATGAGACGAAACATGCCGTTGAATCGTGGCTATCGATACTGGTGGGCGTTTCTTTGCAGATGGTTTACAAAAATTGGTATCCCGCTAAGACAAGTGTTTGTACATTGGCGGAAAATATGCTGAAAAATAGTTTAAAAGATGTATTTTCATGTAAAAATAAAATTGGCTTTTTTTTTTTTTTTTAAACGCTACTTACTTTTCGGATAGCCCTCGTACATACCAAATATGCCCGGTATTTAGGTTCTGGGAGATACGACATGTGCACTGTTTTGTTTGCGTAAATTATATAAACATCAGATATTAAAGTTATTTATTTTCATCATCTAGCTGTTCTTACAGTCCATTTCCATTAGTTTCATTTTTAAATCATTTAAGTCTGCTGGTTTGTGTCTATAATGGGATTATCGATAGTTTCCGATGATTGTTTAACGCTCTTCTTCTGGTCCACCCAGTTAAGATTCAAATGATCTTGTTGATTGCTTGCTCTTCTTCGGCTTGAGCGTCAATTATTAACATATAATAATTAGCAAAATGTTTCTTTGGCACGAGGTTTCATATATGTCATCAACATCGAAGCGTAAAATGCGCCACAATGTAATATAATTTGATTATTTATTTTCTTCTTTTATGCCGCTATCTTTTTATTTTAAGGATATATTCTATTTTATTTATATTTCATTTCTTAAACAGTTCTTCGAATTCAACTTTGAAACAAACCACCCCTAAATTTTTTCATCTCTTTTATATTGCTTCGAAATTACAGCCCATTCTTACCTCAACATAATATAATTTGTTCCTTTCGAGCCGGAAGAATTTTGCTGAGGTCGAATCCGTCGATGGAGTAGAAAGACAAAAAGTGAACCTGGTGACTAAAGACAAGGAAGTCATCGTTTTAGTAGTAGAAGACGTCCTCGGGGTATGATGAAATGGATGGAACGGGTGAGAAGGAGGTGGGGGGGGGCGGGGAGGGTGTTGGAAATTGGGCCAAAAATCATAAGGAAAGTCTGAGACTTTGGGGGAAACAGTCAAATCGAGGACTAATAAAAAAACGTGAAGATCTATCAAAATCTCGACATCGAATTTTTGACATTAATCGAATACTTTCTCTCTATATATTTGAGAAAGTAAAAAAGATATTTTCTTAAATGCGAAAAAAAAAATAAAATTTCCAATAGTTTTAAATAAACAAACAGATAACAGAATTCTGACATAGATAAAGAAGAAAAATGTCAGTCCTAGCTCGGGTAACTCGTGGTCGCCATCCACGTACTCACAAAGAGTGAGTCCCTGAGTGATTTAGCACACTACTTAATTTTATTAAAGAAAATAGAAATATTTGTTTTAATTCCACTTTTGAAATGAAGTTTACTCGAATTACCTTGTGCTGTTGCAAGGTGCAAAATAAAACAATTATTTATTTTTAGCTGGACTATTTTTGAGACCGCTTCAGTACAGAATTAGTTTCGGAGATTTTTCATCGCCATTTTCAGGCTACTAATTATTATATTTAAAATTAAACTTAAGGAAACGGATTTGCAGCCAGGAAAATAAAAAAACTATTTAGTTTCTTTCGGTCGACGTTTCGGACGCCAATCGCGTCCTTCCTCGGGACCAAAGATTGTTAGAAAGCACACATAGATTTTGTTGTGGCATACATAAAATATTTGAACAATATTGATAATAGCATCTTTTTTGTATAAGGGAAGAGCTCTCTGTGCGTTATTTTTTCCAATTGGAAAAATCAAAATCAAACAATCGGAGTAATTTCTGGACTTAACGTATGACATACCAAGAAATTTAACATTTCTAAGAAATAATAAAAAACGAAATTTTTTGTAGCCTCTTGGAAACTGTAATTTTGTACTGAAGCAGTCGCAAAAATAAATTCCAGCTAAAAACAAATAATTGATTTACATTACATCTTGTAATTTCCTTTGATCGTCTCGAACAAACCAGTTACTATTAAACAATATTTGTTTTAATATTATCCTGAAGTAAACAAAGACCAGCTACTTGAACATGAGTGAAAAAACCGGCTCTTAGATACAAACGCTCTGCCTTCGCTTTAAGGGTCAAGGGCATTTAGGAAAATATAAAATTCAAATAAATATTCTAGTATATCTCTTCAAGCACACGTGTCAGGGATTGGCAAAATTATTATTGAAGCGAACCATGTAAATAATAACGTTTGAAAAAGCGGAATGAAAATCTTGATTAGTTTTCAACTTTATATAATTACTAAAATGATCATTAGGTCTAATGATCGGACCAAAAAATTAATAAAAAACTTTTTTGTTTGTGTCCAAATTACATTGACCTAAGTACACAAGGGTATGTGGGCTTAAAGGGATAAAATATTATAGAAGATATCATTTATTTAAAATATTCTAAATTATTCTACTTTCCCTCTTGTTTTCTCCTGGAAACTTAACTTAGCCTCTTTTTTTATGACTTTTTTTTGTGGCAGGAGTAAACCTTAAAAAGTATATTGACTAACGGTACTAAATCATATTCAGTATTTTATAAAGGGTATAACTTAAAAAAAAAATAGTTTTTGCTAAATTACTTTTATCTAATGATTGCTAAAAGGTTTATATCAGTGGTTTCCAACGAAGTAAACGGATTTCGGTGTTGAAGTAACCTAAAGGGGCATTTTTATTCGAAGGTACAGTGAACTCCTTTGGCGGGCTCCGCGCCTAGTCAGAAAGGCTTAAATTCCAAGTTACGGTTCCAGCCATCGCGAATATAATTTGAGGTTGAGTTGTTTAAATAATTTTTTAGGCTTGGGGAGAGGGTCAAAGAATCATAAGAGGTTTCAGAAGTATGTAATATTATTTTTCAATTAATTAAATTCTTGGGAAGTTTTATTTTAAATTTTATTAAAATAGAGTGAAAAATAAAGAAAATTAATTTTAGGGTGCGAGGTTCTTTACTTTCTCTTATCAACTATATTAATATATATTGAGAAAGTATTTGATTCATGTCAAAAATTCAATGTCGAGACTTTGATGGATATACAAGTTTTGAGGTCCCCTGAGTCCAAAAAAGTGGTTTTCGCAACCTGTCTGTCTGTCTGTATGTGTTCAATTTAGAGCATGAAAGAATTGAGCTAGGTGGTTGAAATTTTATATTTAAGTTAGGCACCACCATGAGGCGTGAAAATAAGCTTTTGAACAAAATCGGCCAAAGAGTATTAGTAATTTAGTGGTGTACTTTTACAGTATTTTTTTTTTCGATTTTCTCAAAATTCGCTTGAACGATTTTGATTACAGACGTTAAAATTTAAAATAAACAAATAGGTGTTAAAAAGTAATGTAAAAACAATCAGCGTTAAAAAAATGCTAATTAAAAAATCACTTTCCTCAAACTGTAAACAAAGATTTAAAGCCAAAGCGTTAACATTTAGTAAATAGTGTTAAAAATTAATGCCATGTCTAGGGGGTGTCTTTAATATTTTAACGTCGTGTTTAAAATAAAAATGGCGTCCTTAACCTAAATTGTAAGGTTATGATTTTGATAGTTTTGAAATAAAAGCAGCATGTTAACGTCGCTGTTATAACTTTGTTTAGAGAATTAACGCTGATTGTTTTTACATTACTTTTTAACACCCATTTGTTTATTTTAAATTTTAACGTCTGTTTTTAGAGAATAGACCTGTTTATCTTTAATATAAATATACAGGAGATAAAATTTTTAATTTAAATTTAATTTCTCTTTAACTACTGTCCAGGAGGCAGTGAGTAATTTTTTCCGTTAGTTGGAAACCTATGGTTTAAATTATCACAAAATACTAATAGTGCAAGGAGATGTTTAAACTTAAAAACTTGATAAATAAAAAGCTTTCAACAGAAGAATGCCATTTAGTTGTTTTCTCGTTTAAGTTTTTATTTTTTTTTTTGTTGTCGCCATTAACGAATTATTGGCGTACAAATACCTAAACTTTGTACGTTTAACGGGGTGGCAATTGAGATAACCACATCCCCCCCCCCCCGACCCTTCAGATCGTCATATACAAGATTTCTAATATTCACTCAAAATATAATTTTCTTCTTAAATTGGCTTTTTGTTAAATTGTAATCACTTTTGCGCCTTCTCTTTTATTTTTAGAACAGTATAAACAACTAGAAATATATAAAGAGTTCAATAATTTGCGAAAATTAAAAGACGTAATATCAAATTTTATGTTAATTTGTAACGGAAGATAAAAAAAAAAAAAAAAAAAAACATTCTTTTTTCGTTTATTTCATTTTTATTTGGCCCTTCAGCGTTTCAGTCCAAGATAGAAAGAACTTGGGCTTCGTTTTTTTGTAGAAAATTAAATCTAAACCTACAATCTTTTACCTAGCATCTTGGATGATAAGTCTAAATTTGATTTTCTATCGCTTTCTTCGAAAAAAAGACGGGTGGCTGCAATGATAGATTCATGATTATATAAAAGAAAGACGGAATAAAGAAGAAAATTTGAAAATTTTTTAGGCATCGTAAATTATTTAAATTTCCTGTATGAAATTTTACTTTCTCTTACTTGTATATATGTTAATATATAGAGAGAAGTATTGGTTTTATGTCAAAAAATCGATGTCGAGATTTTGATGGATATACACGTTTGAATTCAAAAAAGTTGTTTTCACAACCTGACTGTCTCTGTTCATGTTAAGTACCTCCCTTGGACGTGATATGATTTTTTTGAACAAAATCAGTCAAAGAGTACTAGTACTTTACAGATATAATTTTTCAGTTATTTTTTTCGAAATTCGCTCAAATGATTTTCATTAAAATTCATAAATCAACTATTTTTTAGATGATCTTTAAAAAGTATATTTGCTCTCAAAATTGTTTAAAGACTACTTTACTCTTGTACTTCATTGGAAAGTTAGGATAAATGGTTGCCATGGTAACAAAATATAAATATTTTAAATTTTACCCCCCCCCCCCCCCCCCCCCCCTTTTTTTTTTTTTTTATTTTTATATTTTTTTTCTCCTTTCCCCCCCCCCCAAAAAATCCCCCAATTTAAAAAAAAAAAAAAAAAAAAAAATAAATATTTATTTTTCCTCCTTTTCTTTATTTTTTTTTTTTTTTTTTTTTTTTTTTTTTTTATTCTTTTTTTTTTTTTTATAAAAAACAATCCCGACCCACCAAAACCAAACACAAAAAATTTCATCAAAATTTTTATTCGTTGAGGGTACACACACACACAAAGAAAAATTATATATATAAAGATACGTATCATCGGAAACTAAATATATCTCGATAAAAAAAATCTGGTGTGATAAGCACAGAACACAATTTTCAATTACCGAAGGTAAAATAAAGTTGTGTGCTGAGGGACCAGTCACACCAGATTTTTTTTTTTTTATTTAAACTTAAACTAAAAAAAAAAAATTATTTTATTGTTTTAGCGCTACGGTATATTTATTTTGAAGTGTATACAAAGATGTAAATTAATTTATTGTATTTATTCATAACAATTGCCAAACAATAGATAATGTAAATAGTAAGTCTCACGACATCGCCAAACATTTAATGAAGATGAGTTGTAAGAGAGAGAGAAATAGAATAGATATATATATAATACTTATTTGTTTTGAAGGTACACTAGTTGACTCAAAAGAACAAATATAAAAAAATCAGGTGGTACTGGTCAGAGAGCACACAACTTTCTCTTACCTTTGGTATTTGAAAGTTGTATTCTGTGCTTTTCACAACAGATTTTTTGTATTTAGTTTCCGCCGATATAGTAGAATTCAAAATATAAAATCTATAAACAGAAAAATATTTATATTTTGTTACCATGGCAACCATTTCTCCCATCTTTCCTATTAAATACAAGAGTAAAATGGTCTTCAAACACTTTTGAGAGCAAAATGAGAATATACATTTTAAAGAGCATCCAAAAAATAATTGATTTTTGAATTTTAATCAAAATCGTTAGAGCGACTTTTGGAAAAATCGAAAAAAACTGAAAAAGTACATCAGTAAAGTACTAGTACTCTTTGGCCGATTTTGATTAAAAGCTTCTTTTCAGGCCTCAGGGGGGGGTGCCTGACTTAAATATACAATTTCAACATCCTAACTCAATTCCTTCATGCTTTAAATTGAACACAGACAGACCAATTTGCGGGATTCAGGGGAACTCAAAACGTGTATTTCTTTTAAATTCTCGACAAGAACCAATACTTTCTCCTTCTATATATTAACATATAAAGGTAAGAAAAAGTAAAAAATAAAATAATCTAATTCAATTTTTTTATAACAAGTGCATGTATAAAATAAATAAATTAGAAGTTAAATTTTTAATTAAAAATAAGAAAAAAATAAATAAATAATATTTCTTTATGCGACTATTCGGATTTAATAAAAAATGATTTATTAATAAAATAATAATAAAGAAGGTGCGGTTCTTGGATTTGTTTTAGGGGGGGGGGGGCTAAATTTTTTTCAAAAAAACAATATTAATACATCTTATAATTTAAAAGTCAAGAGACAAAATCACGGGGTTAAAATAAAATATTCAAATAAGCCTATAATTTTATATATTAACTGAAAGGACCTAAAAAGTAGCTACTGCCAGTAAAATACCGCAGGGAGTCGAACCACCAGGTATTTTTAATTCCGGTCTTGGCTTCAAAAAGACCATATATTGTTTATTATTCATAATTAGGCTAATAAGAGGGCTTTTCTCGTTAAGGTTAGCCCCAACAGCCCACCCCCCATTGGACCATAAAGTTATTATCAGTGAAATGTGTAGTGTGCCAGTTGGCTTATAGTAGACAGCTCATTTGGGGATGAATACAATTTTACTTGCATATTTTTAAACTTAATATCGATAAAATGCCAAATGGTAGTTCCAAATCTCCCTAGAAACCCTAAATACACACCTGAGGAGGGGAGTTTTCCCCTAGTTAGGAACCCCTGTAGATAAGCGGAAGTAAAATGGAAAAGAGCGTAATCGGTTATATATCTAAAAGTGTATCATTTGGAAGCAAACTAATTTATTCTTCATTTCGTAAATGGAACATATATAGATATTCAATTGTCTCTCTTTAAGATTTAATATTCATATTTTAAGTAATTTATTATTCAATTAAAAGAGTGTTTATTTAATAAAGTTTGTAGAGAAAATAATATATATATATCGGTTAGTTGTCAAACAAAAATAAAATCAAGTTTGATACATAAGGCCGCCGAGAGTTTAACGACTCGAGGCTGGCCTTTGAAATGATAGATGTAATCGATAAAGATAAGCCATGATATATCTGATGTGACTAGTCGCACCTCTGGTAATTGAAAATTGTGTTCTGTGCATGTCCCACCAGATTTTTTTGTGTTGACATATATTTAGTTTCCGGTACATTTGAATTCAAGATGTAGAAATTATACAAACATAGAAAAATATTTATATTTTGTTACCATGGCAACAATTCCTCTTATTTTTCCTAGAAAAAAAAATAATAATAAAAAATTGTCACAAAGATTTTTTTATTATTATATTTTTATAATATTATATAATATTAATAAAATTAAAATTTTAAATATTTAACCTTTTTTTTAAAGATTAAATAATTTTCGAGATCTATATATTTTAATAAGATATTAATATTCAATAAATACCTCCATTCGGGCTTGAGTTGTTTATATTTAACATAGGTAAATGTATATTTATTTTTCGATTAGCTTGACCAACCGATAAACATATACCAAGGACGGGTAATTCGGTGTGACTGGTCGTTCAATACACAATTTTCTCTTACTTTCAGTAATTTAAAGTTGCATTCTGTACTTGTTTACCAGAATATATATATATATATTTTCAAATCAAATTTTTTAATTTAATTCATTTTTAAAATTTTATATTAAAAAAATCTGCACACAACTTTCTCTTTACTTAGGTAATCGAAAGATGTGTTCTGTGCTTGTCACACCATTTTTTTGAGTCGAGATATATTTAGTTTCCACTAATATATTAAAATTCAAGATGTAAAATCAAGAGTAAAGTGTGCTTCAAACAATTTTGTGAGAAAAATGAGAATATACATTTGAAAGGATAAATGATTTTTGAATTTTAATCAAAATCATTAGAGGAAATTTTGAGAAAATCGAAAAAAAACTGAAAAGTACATCAGTAAAGTACTAGTACTTTTTGGTGCTTCTCAAACTACTAGCCTACTCCTTTCGAAGAATGCCTCATTGAGAAGGAAACCTTCTTTACGTCCCTTCCTCAGGACGGGATGTGACAGCAACTTCCTCCTCCTCGTAGTTGCCTGGGGGCTATTGTGGTGAGAATATTCCAATCCAGTGCCTGCTTGAGGATTTGTTTACATTAAATAAATATTTTTATTTAACCCAGAGTTTGAATAGGCCCTAGCCCGCTACACCAACGAGCCCCATAATACAATACTGATTTCATCAAAGTAAACAAAAACAATTTTTCTTTATTTTTTTATTTAGTGTTTGATACATGAAATCCGACTGGCGCCAGTATCACCACCTGTTCTAATACACATGAGATAGTAGTGATATTAACTGGCGCAAGTGGTGTGTTTAAAAGGTAGAGCACTGGCGCTAGTGTAGTGGTAATGGCAAGGTGCGCGCAGTATATGGTGGGGTGGGCGCCGGTCGCCGGCCGCCTGGGCGCCGTTTCATGGTGGTGGTGGTAAGAGTGGGGGGTATGGAGAAGTGACGTCGGCGCGTTGCTGCTGCGGCGGCGCAAGGCGCCACTCGTCGGCCGGCGCCACCGCTGCAGTTCTCCGCGGGACTTGGTGCATCGCGCAGTGCAGCCCGCGCGCCAACCACCCACGTTAATCGAACGACACGCTTTTTTTTTTTAACCCCCAATTTTTTTTTTCTTTCTATAATTCTTTGTTTTTTTCATATTCCCATTTTGATATGGACAGTTGACAAATTAGCACCCATCCATGTCAGATAGAGGGATGTCAGTGAGTGTGTGAAGTGATCAATCCTCAGACTCAGGGTGTGTATCAGTGGTTTTGCTTGACCTGTAAGCATGTGAAGAGAGCGAGAGAGAAAGAGAGAGAGCGAGGAGAGACCCCCACCCCCCAATTGAATTGGCAATTCGCAACAGGATGGCCCCACGTCGGTTTGTGTCTTTTGCCATCCTCTATCTCGTACTCGGGCCTGATTCTGGTAAGACAATCGACAATACTTAACCTATAAGACGATTTTCATTTTTAATTGTATTTTAGTATAAAATATATTATCACTGAGTATACCAAAATACAATTTCATTTTCATTATTAAATTAGTTATTGTTAAAAAAAAAAATATTTCTGACATATCAGTTATAGGGAAAGTTCATGAACATCTAGTGTTTTTATTAATTAATTTTTTATTTTTTTTTTGGAAAACATCTTATAAGGTTAACTTAAATAATCAATATCTATTAGAGTATTCACATCGTGACCTTAGCAAAGTTAATTGATTTTTTTTTAAAGCTCGTAAATATTTCATAAACTTTGTAGATATTGCTCACTCAAAATAAATTAAGAAAGTTATACACACATGTCAGCCCAAGGTTTATTAAAAGAGTTTTAACACAGAAAGGGGTTATTTAAGCCTCTCTGACCTCTTGCACTCGAACGAGTTTTTAAATGGAAAAACTTGATAAAAAATAAATAAATAAATAAATAAAAATGCAAACATTACAATTTTATATTATTATCTTTAAAATAAACAATAATTTAAAATTAAAAGTTTCGTAATATACACAATAGGATTATCTTTTCAATAAACGATAAACAAATTTGATTATTAAAGAATATATAAAATAAATATTTTTTTTTTAAATAACAACGAAATTTCTTAGATTTTTTTTTTGTATTTTTTTTTTAAATAAAAGCGAGAGTAAATATTCATATGCCATCTATCTTTAAACATATATTTCCCTCTTTCCATGTCTCTGGTTTCTAAACGGAAAATTATTAAAATTAGTCATCAAGTGATTCACTGCTGACCGAACTACATGCGTGGTTATTTATTATCACGAATAATGATCTCTTCAAGTGTGAATACAAAATAATGAAATCTGTTTTTTTTTTTGACAAAAATTGAATGCATAATTTTTTTCGGACTTTAAAAAAAAAAAAAATATATATTTGAAAGAAAAATTAAGAAAATGTTCTTTTTTTGACAACTAAGTTTGTCAACAATTTCCTGGAATTTTTTTTTTCACTCACTTGAAGTCACTCAAATCTTTTTTTTCAACTGTCAAATGTATCCGTAAAATTAAAAAAAAAAGTTTTTAGAGGTATATATGTATGTATGAAGTGATTGTAGTTACGGTGATTAATAATTTGCGCCCGTCGCATGCATTGCTTTTATTTGCGTACGTGTAATTATTTCATGTTTTAGTGAATATAAAACATTTTAACTCTCCTTTATGAAATCTCCAACAATCATCGTCATTTTAGCTAGTATTTTTTTTTTTTTTAACTCCAAAATATGATATTTATTAAACGATTTAAAAAAAAATCGCGTAGCTGTGAATTTGTAGTCACGATTGCGGCCGAATAAAATTTTTTTTTTATCAAGATCCTTTATATATCTGATACACATGCGGCAATAAAACCGAGAAGAGTCCATATTGTAAATATATTCAATAAAATATATATTTTTATTAAAATAAAATTTTTAAAATATATTTTTTATTAAAATAAAATTTTTAAATTAAGAAATTGTTAAAAAGTAAAATTCCTTGTTTATAAAAAAGTAAAAAAAAAGATAAAATTTTATAAAAATTGTTTAAAATGATGATTGAAAAAATTTAGAGCAAAAAGAGAGGGATGTCCAACCCGCAGAAACAAATATTTCATGCCCTACTTGTAAACACAGGGTGGTAGGTGGGATAAGAATCCCATCTATCTTAAAAAAGATAAAATTCAACGAAAAATATAAATTGTTAAGCCCGGGCTACAGGGGATAAATACGTCCCCTTCCAAATTTTAAATCTGAGAAGAAAAAAATTTTGAATTTATTTTATTTTATTTTTTTTTTTATTAGTTTAGGGGAAAAATTTTTTTCAAGAACTCCTTCAACGATTCCTCTACTGACAAAGACCAGTTCAATTATAACATTAAAGATTCTAATATTACAAACATAAAAAAATTTGAGTTATACTAGAAATTTATATCAGCTTTTACAAAATGATTTAATTTCTCAGAGAGGGGTTCGAGATCCGTGAAGAATTCCAAGAAAATATATAATATTTATTCACTAATATAATAATAATTCCTTATTCTTTTTTTACTTTCTCTCACCTATACATCTAATATATGTATATATATAGAGAGAAAGTATTGGATTTATGTCGAAAATTCGGTGAGGAGATTTTGATGGATATACACGTTTTGAGGTCCCCTTGAATCCAAAAAAATGATTTTTGCAACATGGTATGTCTGTCTGTGTGTGTGTCTGTCTATAAACAAAATATCTCAAGAACGAAAAGAGCTGGGGTTTGAAATATTTTATTTAAGTTCGGTACCCTTCTGAGGCGTGAAAATAAGATTTTGATCAAAATCTGCCAAAGACTTTACTGATGTACTTTTACAGTTTTTTTTTTTTTTTTTTTTGAGATATGGGCGTGCCGACTTCAAAGGCCATTCACGTACAGTTTTTTTCGATTTTCTCATAATTTTTATTAAAATTCAAAAATCAATTATTTTTTAGATGCTCTTTCAAATGTATATTCTCATTTTGCCTTTGAAATCTTTTAAAGCACACTTTACTCTTGTATTTCATTGGAAAGATAGAAGAAAAAGTTACCATGGTAACGAAATATAAATATTTTCTCATGTTTATAAATTTTACATCTTGAATTCTAATATATCGGCAAAATCTAACTAAATATATCTCGACACAAAAAATCTAGTGTGACAACTTTCTTTTACCAAAGGTAAGAGAAGGTTCTGTGCTTTGCGATCAGACACACAAGATTTTTTTAATATATTGTCATTTTTATTTCATGAAAAATTAGATTTGTCCCCAAAGGGCTTTGTAAGAGAGAATAATTTCACAACAATAATTTTTTATAATGATGACCCGGGAATAAATACTAAGAGAAACTCAATTTGGTAAAATCAAATCAAATATTCAATAAAATAATGAAAGTATATTTTATTAAAATACAATTTTTCTATTTAACAGATTTTTTTTTAATTAAATATTCTTGTTGAAATTTTGCAAAAATTATTACGATTTATTTGAATATTAGTTCGTATATTAGACTATATGGACGATGTTATGCATAAAGGAACCAAGCGCCATTAACCTAAATCTGAGATAAAGACGCATTTTATTTGCACACTTGTAAACAAACCCAATGGCAATGACTTGTATTATACAAAAAAGTGCACCGAGTAATAATGTTGTTGTTGTGATCTTCTTTTTCCCTACATCTTGGCGGTCTTAACTCAATTTCGATTATATTGGCGCTTGGTTCCTTTATGCCATAACACCGTACATATATAAATTAAATTAAAAAAATTTCCTCCTCATCTGGAAGAAAAATTTCTAATGCAAAGGGTAAAGTACCCACTTATTTGACCAAATTTTTTTTTGTTTATTAGAGAGTATGTTTTAGTAAAAAAAAAATTTTCGACAAACCCACTTTAAAATTTTTAGCTCAAAAACAAATATAGAAATGGACATCATTAATTTATGCTACAAGTTAACAATCCTGTCAAATTTGGATTGTTAGAAAAAGTTATAAGAAATTGTCTTTTTTTGTTTCAATTGATAATACATATTTAAACTTTCTGCTACGTTTTGTAAAAGTTTCATTGTTTCTGATAGGGAATGATATAAAATTTTATTTACTCACACAATGATATAAATCAATTGTTTTAAAACTATTGATTGAAAACTTTTAATATTTTCTTATATATATGTATTTATTATATTTGTTGTAAAGATAAAAAAAAAGACGCTTGGCAAAAATTTATACGCTAAGAATTAAGTTAATTAATAAAACAAATAGTGCAAATTTTATATTCGTTTTTTTTTATTGAATGAATGTAAACCAGAGAAATTTGTATTTATTTATATTACATCCTTTTTAAGCATGTGGAACGATAAAATGCTCTTTTGTTAAGGAAGATTTAATGTCGTTTTTGTTGCATTTATTTGTTTTTTCCTTCCTTCATTATTCGTTAACTTATCTGGAGCACTCTCTCAGGTCGGGAGCCCTTTTCCTCGGGTCAGCTGCCTGTCTAAAAATTGTTTTGTTGCTTCGCTAAGAAATTTAAATCTCATTAGCTTTAGAGATGATTTTTAATCCACTTTAAGAATATTAAGAATCCCCCATTTCCAGTTGCTGCCCAAATTTGATTTGCTTATGATTATAAGCGGAACTGGAGCATTTCACAAAGTTGTCTCTTCCAACAATCATGGAACACACATTTAATATATTTTGCAAATTTAATCACAGCTTAGAGCGAGTGGCATTATTTATGGGGGACGGACACGGCAGGCTGGCAGCCCATCCCCTCTCATCCGTTTCTACCCCTACCCCCCACCCCTCTCTTTCGCTCCCCTTCAACAACATCCTCTAAAAAAACAACTACAACTATTGAAAAATATCATTTCACCAATTCCCTCGAATCAATTTTCTTTTTTTTTCTCCTCCTCCCTCTTTTGAAATGAAATTATTTCGGTCATGGGTTGAATGAAAAATACTCCCAATCGAACCCCCCGAAGGCTTTTCTCTCTCTCTAATGTTTTAACCAAAAATTCTTATAATATTTCTTTTTTTTTTTAATTATTGATCGGATGAACAAAAAAAAAAAAGAACAAAAGGTCACTCTCTCGATGACTTTGGGACATTTAGGATGTTTAATTGGTGAACCGAAAATTTACATGCCTGTGATTTTATTTGAATAATAGCGCAGCAATTCCTGATGGTTTCAAAAATAAAAAAAAAGTAAAAAAATTGGTAAATATTTATTATTTTGCATACTATAAGGCTTGAAAACACAAATTCGTATTTTTTGTTGAATTATCTACACGGTTAAAAATTTTCAAGGGATATTCATAAACATGTATATGAAGTCTGTTACACAAACTGTTTATGAATTTTACATTCGGGTATATGAAAAAGTTAATATACTAAAAAATGAAGGTTTGAATTCGAGCTCTTGGTTTCTTCCCTTCATATAAGAATTTGTACGACGCCTTTACCATCTCGACTACTTACATTGTTAATTTCATACTTTTTAAACTACTTAAATTTGAATCATATTTTTTCTACTTGATAAACTAGTAGGCTATATGAATTTGATTTCACAAACTGGGTATATTAAAATTCAAGCACGACAGGATATGAAAAACGATTGAAAATTCATATTTTTTTATTAGAATCTTGTTTGAAAAATCAAATTTTTAAATTAAACGCTTTGATTTTGTCAGAACAACTTTTTTAAAAGAAATTTTTCACATTCAATGTATTTTTTTATTTTAATATAAAAAAGTATGGCGGATGAGTTAAATTATAAAAATCGTCGGAAACATTATTAAAAAAGTTAAATTTGACTTTTAGCAATATATCACTTTGCATCGGCTTAAACGTGTCACGAAATATATATATATGCATATTATTTGCCTTAGTTTCCTAGTTTCCTAAAGAAAAACAGATTTTTGTTTATTGTTATTGTCAAAGATTGATTAAGAATAATTATTTTAAAAGGAAGTGAAAAACAAAAAATTTTTGAAAGATAATAAGATAATTCAATTAATGTGATAAATTTATTATTATTTTAAGATAATTTAAAAGCTTTCCCAAAAAGTTTATTACTCAAGAAAGTAATAATAATCAAAGTAGAAAACAGCCGAAGAACAATAATAAACAAAATTCTAACTAAATTATAATAATAATAATAATATCATTAGAATGGGTGAATATTTTCATAAAATATAGTTTATCAATTAAATAATTAAAATTTTCGTAATTATAAATTAATGATATTCGACACAAATGAGAAAGGGGTTTGAGATTTTTGCTTTCTCTTATCCTATAAATGAAATATATAGAAAGTATTGTGATCATGTCAAAAATTCGATGTCGAGATTTTGATGAATATACACGTTTTGAGGTCCCATGAGTCCAAAAAAGTGGGACCGTCAAATTGGTCTGTCTGTACCGTATGTGTGTCTGTCTGTCTTTGAAGAAAATAGCTCAGGAACGAAAAGAGGCATCCCCCCCCCCCAAGGGATAAAAATAAGCTTTTGAACAAAATCTGCCAAAAAGTATTAATACTTTACTGATGTACTTTTTCAGTTTTTTCGATTTTTCTCAAAATTCGCTCCAAAAATTTTGATTAAAATTCATAAATCAACTATTTTTTAGATAATATCTTTAAAAAGTATATCAGTGAAATTTTTCGTGGAAATCGTTTGAAGTACACTTTACTGATGTAGAAGCATTCAGCGCCATCTATGAATCGCGTGGTCAAGTTTGAAACTAAGGGCAACTAAATATATCTCGATACAAAAAATCTGGTGTGACAACTAGTCACAGCATTGTTTTAAACTTTAATAATTGATAGACATTCGTTATTTATAAGGCGCGTTTTAGTAAGTCAGTTTTCTTAAAATCATCAGTCCACTTTGATCTCAAAAAGTGTTCTTAATTTATAATTTTATAGTCTATAATTCAATAATTATTTTCTCACAGTATGTCAAATTCAAAAATCATTTATCTTTCCTTTCGATAAAGGGAATTTTTGAATGAAACTATTTTAGGATGATTCTATTTTTAAATAAATTATATACGGAAATTCGATTAATACAAAATGCATTAAGAGATGGACGTATTGATGATAGAAAGGAATTACTATAAAATATTTTATTTTTTATTTCTCTAAATTTTGGATCCCATTTGAGAATGTTGATCGTAATCTAGATAAAATAATCCTTCATAACTGAATATGTAAAATAAATAGTACATGATTCGATCTCTGTTTTTGTAAACTGATCGAATGCTTTTGTTTTCATAACCATGTTATATAATTGGTTCAAAGAAAAAGAGACAAATTTTCGGTCTGGGATCCTTATTAGAAGCGGAGAAACAGAGGGGAAGTTTCGAAGCGACACATAATATAGAACAAAGCAATTTCTTGTGGGGTTCAACTTAATGGGAAAAGATTTTTTTATATACCGAATGTAGGATGTTCTTAACGCGCCTAGGTAGGCAACCATCCAGCTTTCTATATGTTTCTATGAGCGATCAATAAATAAATTATATATGAATGGGCGTAACAAGAGGAGGCAAACTCCTCCTTTTAGACGCATAAGCTGCTTGTATTGGATAGGAATTATTGTATTCCCAAAACGAGTCAATCAAGCAACTATAAATAGGCAACCATTATGAGACATTTATTAAAGATATAGTGAATAAAATCCGGCCCACATTTTAGACATAAAGGTTCTTATTCAAAAAAAATTTTAATGAAACGGTCTGACGCCTGTTGAAAAGAGGAAGGAAGAGACAGGCATACAAAGAACTGAAGGACTGCCTGTCCCAGCTCGGGCAGCTCGTGGTCGCCATCCACGTACCCACAAGATATGGGCCCCTGAGCGAGGCCAAAAATTACTAATTCTTTACTGTTTTAGTTTTTCATTTTTTTTCTTTTTCGATTTTTAACGATTTTGTTTAAAATTCAAAAATCGATTATTATTTAGATGCTATTTCAAATGTATATTTTCATTTTGGCATTGAAATCTTATGAATACCACTTTACTCTTGTACTTCATAGGAAAAATAGGAGGAATGGTTCCCATGGTAACAAAATATAAATATCTTTCTGTTTATAAATTTTACATCTTGAATTCAAATATACTGTACTGTCGGAAACTAAATATGTGCCAACACAAAAAATCTGGTGTGAGAAGCAAAGAACACAGATTACTTAAGGTAAGAGAAAGTTGTATGCTGTGTGACCAGTCACACCAGATTTTTTTTAATGTTTCAACAATAACCAAATGTCGAAATTTTAAAGAAATAATAATTTAAAAAAATATCTGGTGTGACAGGTCGCACAGGACACTTTCATTCGGTTGTGGTTGTCACGCATTTATTGCGTCAATATATATTTAGTTTCAAGCGGTAAATAGAAAAATATAATATTTTGTTACCATGACAACCAACTTTCCTACAAAATACAAGTGTAAAGTGTGCTTCAAACAATTTTGAGAGCAAAATGTTAATATACATTTTAACAATATTGTGAATTTTAATCAAAATCGTGAGAGTGAATTTTAAGAAAATCGAAAAAAAGTACATCAGTAAAGTACTAGTACTTTTTAATCGATTTTGTTCAAAAGCTTCGTGTCACGTCCCAGGGAGGTGCCTAACTTAAATATCAAATTTCAACATCCTAGCTCTTTTAGTTCTTGAGATATTTTGTTCACAGACAGACCATTTTGCGTGACCCACTTTTTAAGACTCAGTAGACCTCAAAACGTATATTTCCATCAAAATCTCGACATCGAATTTTTGACATGAAATCAATCTATATATTGACATATTAATAAATAGGTAAAAAAAAAGTAAAAAGCATAGAAAAATTTCCCTGAAGATAGAAATTTTAAGTTTTCTTTTTTTCTTTTAATAGAGTTCTCTTTCATCTTTTCGCGTTTAAAAATATCTTAATTATACCTCTGTTATATATGTGATTCCCTTCGTCTTTAATGCCCCATCATGTCATTGAAACATTAATATTTACCCAGACTAAGTCAATACATGCAAACAGTTGTAATGTTGAGATAAAGTGATATTACTATAAGTTTGAAGGAAAGCTTACTTATGTATACATACACTAACGTTATCTCAACACTACAATTATGCAGGTAGCTAATTGACTAATTTTAGACATTTATTAATAGCTGATGAAGAAGCAGCTGAAATCCAAAACGTGTAATAAAAATATTGTAATAATTCAAATTTACTCATATCTGAGGGAATTGAAAGATTGAATAATTCAGTTAATGAAATTTGAAATATCGTTATTAACGTATATTGATTCACTGTCTAATGAGAATTTCACTTTTGAATTCACCTTTAATATAGCTGCCAACTAAAAAAGCACCTAAATTTTTTTTATTTTTCATCAAAGTCTTGTGTGGTCTTTCTATTATCCAATATAAGTATATATATATAACAGAAAAGACTAATAAAGAAGAAAAAAAGAGAGTAGATACATCGCAAATCCTTTATTAGGGTGAAATCTGCAAAACCGCAAAAAAACATCGCATTAAATATTTAATTTGGTTTAAAAGAATTATATTTACGCTTTTATAAATATAATGATTATCCTTAATGTTACATTTGCTCTCTTAGCTCTTTAAAACATTTAGTAATTCGATGGAATTCATATCAAAGAAGGAAGCTGCTACTTTTCAAACAATATCTGTGAAAAATCTTTTGATTATCTTAATAAAATATAAATAAATATAAAGAAGACATGTATCTTATAAAAATAAATAAAAAATACTTATTATTAATAAACGTGTTGATAAAAATGTACAATCTACTTTTTTGGCTCTATAGAAAGAGATTCTAAATATTTAATGGTCAGGGCGTAGTCAGATAGGATAGGGGTTAGGTGTAGTCTAATCCCCCACTCTTAAAATGAAAAAATTTTAAAGAATATAAAATGTTTTCCAGAACTAGTAGCTGAACAAAATCGGTCATAGATTACTAGTACTTTGCTGATGTACTTTTTCAGTAATTTTTTTTTTTACTTTTTGATTTTCTCAAAATTTGCTCTAACGAGTTTGATTAAAATTCATAAATCAATTAAATGCTTTTTAAAATGTATATTCTCATTTAGCTCTCAAAATTGTTTGAAGCACACATTATTTTTTTTTGTACTTGTTAAGGAGAAATGTTTGCCATGATGACAAAATATAAATATAAATATACAAATTAAATACTAGGTTATTTGTTTCAAAGGATTTATTAAATAAAAATTAACAGTTAATAAGTATTTCGATATCATCAGAAGTGATTTCATTCTAATGATGACAAGTAATTGTCGAAATACATATTAATTGTTAATTAATAAAACCTTTGAAACAAATAACCTAGTGTTTGGTTTCTATTAATTTACAAAATGTTTCAATGAGAACCAACAGTCGAAAGTTTAAATCTTCCCATTTTTATAAATTTTATATCTTGAATTCAAATGTATCGAACTGTAGGAAACTATAGGGCCTATATATGTCGACACAAAAAATCTGGTGTAACAAGCACAGAACTTTCATGGTAAGAGAAAGTTGTGTACTGTACGACCAGTTACACCAGAGTATTTCATAATAAAGAATAGGAAATGGATGCCATGGTAACAAAATATAAATATTTTTTTATGTTTATAAATTTGACATTATTGACGAAAACTAAAAAAAAAGTAAGTGAAAATTTGATGTGGCAAGCACAGAACACAACTTTCAATTACCAAATGTACAGTGCAAAGAAGATATGAATTTTCTATTGTTTATAATGGAGAATTGGAGATAACAGCCAAATTGGGATTATCCAGGTCCAATAAGACTACCAAAATAAGACGTTTCGACCTGAATTTATTTGGCCTTCTTCAGTTATTATACACATAGTGCAAATGCACATGTGATCAAACCAGGACTCGTCAATAATAAAATGTATTTGCTTCATACAAAATTAAATGGCTTCTGTGCCCAATATCAGAGATAAAAATTTATTTATTTATCTCTGAGCTTGGGCACAGAAGCCATATAATTTTATATGAAGCAAATACATTTTATTATTGACGACTCCTGGTTTGATCACATGTGCACTTGCATTATGTGTATAATTCCCAATAACTGAAGATGGCCAAATAAATTCAGGCCGAAACGTCTTATTTTGGGAGTTTTATTGAACCTAGATAATCCCAACTTGGCTGATATCTCCAATTCTCCATTATAATCACATCACAGGCACAACCTCAAAAAGCAACTTTTCTATTGTTTTTAATATACTTTCTTGCTTGAATTTTAATATACCCTCTTTGTGAAATCAACGTAAAAAAAATATGAATCAAATCTAAGTAGCTTAAAAAGAATGATATCCTTAACAAACTAACTAGTCGAGATGGTATAGGTGTCATACATATGAAGGGAAGAAACCAAGAACTTTTCATATATTCGAATGTAAAATTCATAAACGGTTTGTGTAACAGACTTCATATACAAGTTTATAAATATCCCTTGAAAATTTTTAACAGTGCATGTATGCTGCGCGACCAATCACACCAGGTTTTTTTTTCTATATGGCTTTAATTAAAAAGATTTTCTTTGTTTACTACTATTTAATTTTTAATAAAAGATGCTAGTTAATAACAGCAGCCTGTTTTTATTGTTAGTTTTAAGAGTTAGGTGGTATTCAATTAAAAATGAATGAATCAAACTATTTTTCATTAAATAAAAATTTTTAGATTGTTGATGATGAGTGTTTTTATTTATTTTTTATTATAATTTAAATTTATTTGCATATTTTTGTTAAGGAAAAAAAAAAGCTTTTAAAATCCAACCAGCCAGAAGAACTTTGATGCAATGATGAAATTTAGTGCGGTTAATATGATGGAGGCATTTGAATCTGTAAAGGAGAGTATGCAAATGGCTTGCTCATCATAAATAATAATTTTTATATTAAATAGTTTATAAAGAGACTTTTATTTAATATTATATAATCTCGCAATTGTAATCAATTTTGAACTTACAAATTCAATGTTTCAATTCATTTTTCGTTAACGTAGGCCTATACACAGAAAATGAAAATGTCAGCGCAAATTCTCATCTGTCATTCATTCAGTTAACATGTCAAAAAATTAAGCTTTAATTGTTGTTTAGTTTGGTTACAAAAAGTGTAAAAAGTTTTCGAGTGCTTTAAAAACAGCCGTTTTTGGAATCGAATATTTTAAAATCTATTTTTATAAAACTAATTGCGTACTCAATCAAAAATAGTCAAAATAAAAATAAAAAAATCTGTCTATGCAGCCAGGAAAATTTTTAATTAAATCAACCCACGGGTGATTTAATTACGGCCTTATTTTCTTAAAATGATCCTGGCCTGTGACCGAAACGTTAGGCGTGGACTAATTTAATAAAAATATTTAGCTGTTTTTACTTTCTCTTATCTATGTACGTATATATAGAGGAAGTAATGAATTCAAAAATTGGATGTCGAGATTTTAAACGAAATACACGTTTTGAGGTCCCGTGAGTCAAAAAAAAAGTGCGTCCCAAAAATTGGTCTGTGTGTGTAGGTGTCTGTGTGAATATTTTTAAGCATGAAGGTAATGAGCTACAAAGTTGAAATTTTATATTAAAGTTAGGCACCCTCTTCTTCTTCTTCTTCTTCTTCTTCTATATTCGCCCTTATTATTCCCGCGGTGCGGGCTCGGCGTGCTGAGTTGGGGAGGGGGTGTTTTTTTCGACTGGGAAGGAAAAGAACAGGCCGGTCCGTCGCACGGTCTGGCGCCTGTTGAAAATAGAGAAGGAAAGAGACTGACATGCAAAGAAAAGAAGTACTGCCAGTCCCAGCTAGGGCAGCTCGTGGTCGCCATCCACGTACCCACAAGATGTGGGCCCCTGAGCAAAAAAGTTAGGCACCCTCCTAAGTCGTAAAAATAAGCTTTTGAACAAAATCGGCCAAAAAGTACTAGTACTTTATTGATGTGCTTTTTCACTTTTTTTTATTTTCTCAAAATTCGTTCAAACGATTTTGTTTAAAATTCATAAATCAATTATTTTATAGATGCTCTTTAAAATGCATATTCTCATTTTGCCAAAAAAGTGTTCTGTCTCTAATTAAAATAAGGTATCAAGGAAATCGGCTACGAGGTTGAAATTTTTTATTTATGTTACAAAGATTACTAGTACTTTACTGATGTACTTTTTTTTTTTTTTAGTTTTTTTTTCGATTTTCCCAACATTTACTTTATTTATTTATTTATTTATCACTTTTACTGCACGTACAGCAACAGTACCAATAACACGGGCAGTTTACACTAGATTTTGACAATTTTGATTAAAAAGCATAAATCAATTATTTGTTTAGATTCTTTCTAAAATGTATATTCTCATTTTGTTCTCAAAATTGTTTGAAGCACACTTTATTCTTGTACTTCAAAGGAAAGAATAGGAGATTGGTTGCCATTGTAACAAAATATAAATATTCTATGTTGATAAATCTTATATCTTAAATTCAAATGTACCGTACTGCCGAAAATTAATATATTTCGACACAAAAAAACTGGTGTGACAAGTACAGAACACAACTTAAGCTAAGAATGCGACCATCACAGATTTTCTTTTTTCAACAGCATACAATAAAACATTTTTCTTTTTTTGTTGATCAATGTACTGATTTCAATTTATTTTTAATTAAATTATAACTAACATCCGCTCAATTATTTTTTTTTTTATTTTTATTTTTAAATAAATATTATTAGATAAAGAATACCCTTGTATATATTATTGTATTTAATTAATTTTAACATGACCCCAATTATACAGGTCGAGTTCATAGTTTAATTTGTCATTTATAAATAATTTCAAGAAAAAAATTTATCAATATCTATGAAGAGTGAAATATTTTGGCAAAGGGTAAGCGAAACGTAAAGAGGTGGTGAGGTCAGACGGGGTCAGGGGTCATCATCGCCGTTCGCCATTGTCCCACTTTTTCATATCATCATGCCAATTTATGATCTTCCCTTTTCTATCGTTCTCAATGAATACAATAGCAGAGCAGAGAGAGATAATCAAAACACCCCTCTTATATTGGGGTTGTATTTAGTCATGTCAGCAGTGATTCTTGATAGAGATATGTACAATGAATAAATTATTGTATTAACAATAACATTGTTTAACAATTCAGAGTTAGCCGAAATGTTTCAACTAAAATTGGTTATAAAATTTCTAGAGTTTTTACGAGCATCATGTTCGGTCAATCGAACCTTTAACCTTTTCACTTTATCATATATATACATAAATCAAATGAATGAATTACATTATTATTATTATAATAGCTAACAAATTTCTATATTCAAAATCGAATTAAATTTTATATACCGATTTTAATATTGAAAAATTTGGCGTGACTGGTCGCACAGCACTCTTAAGGCAATAGAAAGTTGTGTACTGTACTTGTCACTCCAGATTTTTTGTGTCGAGATTAGAACCCAAATTTCAAACTTGATTCAAAGATGAGCTACGAATGCTTCCACATCAGTAAAGAGTACTTCAAACAATATTCACGAAAAATTTCAGTGATATACTTTTTAAAAAGTATCAATAAAATAGTTGATTTATAATTTTTAATTAAAATCGTTGGGTGCGAATTTTGAGAAAATCGCAATAAACTAAAAAATACTTAAGTAAAGTGTACTTCAAAAGATATCCACGAAAAATTTCACTGATATACTTTTTAAAGAGAATCTTAAAAATAGTTGATTTATAAATTTTAATTAAAATCGTTGAGGCGAATTTTAAGAAAATCACAATAAACTAAAAAATACTTAAGTAAAGTGTACTTCAAAAGATATCCACGAAAAATTTCACTGATATACTTTTTAAAGAGTATCAAAAGATTTATGAATTTTAATCAAAATCGTTAGAGACAAATTTGAGAAAATCAAAAATAACAGAAAAAGTACTTCAATTATTATTTAATTTAACAATACTTCTTAACTTACTACTCTATTAGAACTTTTTGCCAGTTGAAGGAAATTTAGCCAATAAACTTTCGCCTACATATGATTAGGAATGAAGGAGGGAGGGGTGTAGGCTATGCGGGCTCTAAATTCTCTTAAGAAAGACTGAGCTCTTCATAGATCATTTTTTTTTATTATAATTTATCAAAAGTTTTTTTTTTTAATATTAAAATAAAAAAATATTTAAGTAGCTATGAGAAAAAGTGTCTATCATAAGGTCCTAATGAATAAAACGACAAAAGGTTAGTTATTATTATTTTAACATCTCATTAAAAATCTGGTGTGACTGGGCACACATATTTTTCTTTGTTCTGTTCTGTGCTTGTACCGTCAGACTCAAAACGTGAGACTGTCTAAATCATATTTATATTTATTTTAATTAAAATCCTTAGGGCGAATTTCGGGAAAATCTAAAAAAATAAAATAGTACAACGGTAAAGTATTTTATAAATTCTTTGGACGATTTTGTTGAAAATGATACTTTTGGGTAGAAGGATAATACTTGAATTAAATATCAAATTTCAGCTTCTTTCTTTTAGTTCTTGAGATATTTTCTTCACTATTTTACGGAACCCACAAACATTCTATTTCAATCAAAATCTTGAAATACAATTCTTGATATGAATTCAAATCTTTCTATATATAATATACGTAGATAAAAGTAAATAAAAAAATGAATAAATACGATTTTTTAAACTATTAAAAAAATGTTTTTTTTTTTTTTTTGTAAGAATAATTAAATAAAATTTTAGTAAATTATTAAAAATTTCCAATCCATAGACCTATGTGCCTGAGTAGGATTGAAATTTGATTTTCCTTTTCCAGGCGTAGTATAGTGAACCCCTGGATTTCAGAATCGTCATTCTTATTATTTAATATTCTATAATGGTAAATAATTTATTTTTTTGAACTTCCGAAAATACTAATTTTTAATAATTTATTAAAATTTTATTTAATTATTCTTTAAAAAAAAAAAAAAAAAAAAAAATACAAATTCTTTTAATATTTTTAAATTTAAATATATCATTTTTTTTCATGAGATGATAAAAAATAATAAATAATTAATTATTTATGAATTAAAAAAAAAAAATAAAATTGAACATTAGCTCGAAATACACACTAAGTTAAGAATAAATCTTGGTTATCATTATTTGTTTTTGTTTTTTTTACTGCAATCAAAATGACCAATTCACTAATGTGTTTTTTATTTGACTGCTCAGAAATAGAAATTAATCTAAAATATATAGGGTACGAGAAAGTAAAAAAGTAATGAATTGGTCTGTTGGGTTGCCTACCCTGCGGGATATAAAAACAAAATATTTTATACTACAGATTCTTTAAACATGTATAAAATTTTTTCTGATTATGAAATATATAAAATATCAGTCTTAGCTCAGGTCTCCAACCACGTACTCACCCGAGGTGAGAATTATTATCCAATAAACTGTCAGCGGCAATTCGAAAAAATTAATCATTGTTATAATTCATTAAAAAAGACACTTTGGTTAATTTAAATAACAAAAGAGTTTTCTTTGTATTTCACCTTCCTGCTATTAAATCACAGAAAAATGTATTCGTTATCGTTAAGTTAAAAAAAAAGCAGTAAATTTCTAAGTTTCCTAAAATTTCGAGTATTTTTCTTCTTCTTTTTTTTTTTTGTTCTACCTTAGAGTAGAGATAATGCATGCACTAAACATGGCTGCGAGTTGCGTGCTTTTATGTTTAGTAATTGGTAAAATATATGTTGGATAGACAAGCAACCTAGAAGCTCCTATAATAGAGTTTCCATCAAAACTAAAATAAAGTACTTTAATTTGATTTTTTTTTTTATCTAACTTTTTATACACTCATGAAAATTTTGTAAATACTTTTACAATAGACTTTTTACTAATTCTCTTTAATTAATAATATTCTAAATAGATATTTTTATATTACTACACTGTAAAAAAAAAAAAAAAATATTTTCAATCGTTTTTCATAAACTTTTGAATTTGAATATACTCAGTTTATGAAATAAAATTCATAAACTGTTTTATTAAGTAAAAAAATAAAGAAACCAAGACCGTTTTCAAGTACAGTGGACTTGCTCCGATTTAAGTGAATCAAACCGTAAGATGTAGTAGAAGGAGAATAAAAAGAGAGCAGCTAACCTCTAAGAGACACCTACGTGAAGTTAGTAGCATCTTATATGCAATTAAGTTAGCAACATATATTATTACAATCATCCCTATGAAGTTAGAATGTATATGTTGCTAGCTTCATTGCATATAAAATGCCACTAACTTCAAGTAGGTGTACCTTAGAGCAGCGTTTTACAAACAGGGAGGCGCGGACTAGTCTAAGGGGAGGCGCATATATTAGCCACAGCGAGCAATTTTCCAAATGGTGGCTAGTTTTATAAATAAGAATAAATAAAAAAAAATATTTTTATATAAATTTATATTTTTTAAGTATTAAAAATTTTTGTTGAATTATTTTATAAAATGGGGGGAGGCGTCATACGATTGAATATTTTTAAGGGAGGCGTTGTAAGATAAAGTTTGGAAACCACTGCCTTGGAGGTTGGTTCGCTTGAATCGGGGCTACACTTACATTACTTGAAAACGACTGCAGAATCAATAGTCGAAACTTTGTATAGTAATTATATTTTTATTTAATTTTTTGAAAATTTTTAAAAATTGAGTTGTTAACTTCACAAATCTTTACTTATACATCAAAGATTTTATTAATCAATATTATAATTGAGTTTCAAAAAATTTGGCCTAGTGGAAGCGAAGATAATAATTTTAACTTTCATTTTTACCGCTCTCTGCGGGCCGATTAACTCTTCAATTTAATAGAAAAATCCTTTATTCCAATCATATTAGGATAGAAGCAAAAAAAAATCTTAAAAAATTTTTTTATACATTTCAGGGGTAAAACGTAAAGAAATATAAAAAAAATTGTAGTTTGGATTTTTCACGGTAATAATACTAATATTATTCCCTTATATTAATTTATAATACTGTATATTTGTGGGCAAATAAAAAGTCATTGTTATCGAGAAAATAATAGAAATCAACTTTTTTCTTTTTTTTTTTCATCTTATTTTTATATGACATTAAAATTTCGAAATTATTTTATTTTTGCTATCACCCTTGAATCTGGATCTTTCTATCAAACCATAAATCGATTCAGCAGTTTTGGCACAATTTTTTTTTATATACTATGAAATTATATGAATGACATAAAAAAATCGTTCCTCCATTCTTTGAGGGTGTAGTTAGATCGATTGAAGGTCTGATTAAACTTTTTTTATTAATACTTTTTATTTAATTACTGGAGATAGGGGAGCTTGGGTTTATGCCACTCCAGAAAAAAAAATTCATTCTTATCTTTGTTAATTTTAACCATTTTTCAGTAAACGAGTGTAGGGTTATGAAATTTTATGCCCCAAAATGAGCATAATTTGTTCGTTTAAAGCAGAGATTCTCAAAGCCGTGTTCCGTGAAACAGCCTTAAAAATTTTGCGAAAAAAATATGTAATTTAATGTAATAATAAATCAGATATTGTATTGTTTAAATAAGTAAATAAATAAAACTATATAGGTATAATTGAAAAATAACCAATAAATATTTGTAATTTTAATATAAAATTTTGGGTTTTTTGAGATTCCCTCCATTCGCTTTTTTTCATCTCTAATCACCAAATCATCCGAGTTTTTGTTCATGTATGCATTTCATGTGCGTACATATATTTTTGAAGAGATTGAACTTTTTTTGAAAATATTGTTATATTGTGGTTTCTATTATTATTATTATTATTATTATTATTATTATGGGAATAATTAATTATAGACCAAATTTTGTATTAATTATCAATATTTATTAAAAATATAAATATTGTACAACGTTTCGACTGTTTATTCTCCAGTCGTTATCAAGTACTGCGCACTTGCTTTGACTCTAGTGAACTAACCGTTAAGTGCATTTTATATACATCGACGTCAGCGCCATCTACAGTCATTCCAATGAAGTTAGTAGATGGCGCTGACGTCGTTGTAAATAAAATTCACGTAACGGTCGTAACGGTTAGTTCACTAGAGTCGGAGCAAATGCACAGTACTTGATAACAGCTGGAGAATAAGCAGTCGAAACGTTGTACAATATTTATATTTTTAATAAAAAAAGTTTTAAATTTCCCTCTCTGACTCCGCTTCTTCAGACGTGATTCTGGCTAATGAGCGAGAGAATTAGAATTAGAATTAGAATTTATTTAAAATTCTCTAAGGCAGTGCCTCTTAGAGAAGTTACAATAATAGAAAGAGTGGTAAACAGACACAACGGAAGTGAGTGGCTAGCGCTTTATATATAGTAATGATATATATACATATATATATATATATATATATATATATATATATATATATAATACAAAAGGAAACTGTTTGGAAATTTTAAATTTCCCTCTATGACTTAGTTTTAAATTTCCCTCTTTAACTCAACTTCCTTATATTCTGGCCAACCAGCGCACATAGGAGTATTTGTTCAATAAACCCGGACAAAAGTCGAAATCACTAAGTTACTCAAAAGTCGCAATAAACTCATTGTTTCTCAAGCTAGATAACCGGTGCGTCCTAAGGTAGGCTTAAAAATTCCATGGCTCTACACTTGTTTACATACGAGCAGTCGGAACTCAGTCAATATCTAGATCGCATCTCTTTTATTCTAGGCTGCTTCGATTGTGCTAATAGTTTGATTACTCTAGTATTTCCGTGTGAATGTTTTACAAGAAAAAGCTTTTGAATATTGCAGAAGGAGGTACGTAATATATTTTAAAACATAAATTGATTCATTTGCAGTCAGAATTTTACATTTACAAACTATTTTACGAAGCCATAATTTTGCCATACATTTTTAGTTCAATTTTCAGACAAAAGCATTTTTGTTTATGTGTCTGATCTTGTCGGGCTATAATTTATATACAGTCTTAAAATATAGTCATTTGACTATTATATACCACTCTTACATCTTCCCCCTAAATCCCCCATTTTGTTTTACAGTTACTTCAAATTAATGAGTAAAAAAAATGAATTATTTCAAGTAAAACAAAATGTCGGACTTAAGGGACGATGTAAGTGTGCTATATAATAGTCAAATAACCACATTTTATGGCTATATATAAATAATAGCCAGAAAAGATCAAACACATAAACAAAAATGCTTTTGTCTGATAATTAAACTAAAAATGTATGCCAAAATTTTGGCTTCGTAATATAGTTTGTAAACGTAAAATTCTGACTGAAAATGAATCAATTTATGTTTTGAAATACAGTATCTAAGTAGTAGTAGTAGCTAAGCTCAGAATTTACTATTTCCTTCCAAAACCTTGGGGCGGGGGCGGTCGCCCCCCCCATTGTCACTCCCCTTAAAATAACTTCCCTGTTTATGGCTACCTTAGGAGGGACCGGTTATCTGTTGAATAGCTTGAGGAACGATAATTTTATTACGACTTTTGAGTAACTTAGGGATTTCGACTTTTGTCCGGGTTTATTGAACAAATACTCCTATGTGCAGCGCCCTGATAGGAACATACACACAGGGACATGAAGTCAGCGGCTAGCGATTTATATATAGTAATGATAATAGTTAAAAGAATATATAAACCCGATTTTGGGTTGTCTACCTTCCAGCAAGCAAAACGGAGTGAATGTTGTTGGTTTATCAAAACAAACAGACACCCTAATTTTTTAAAAATAAATAATCTTAATTAAAATAAATCTTTGTTTATTTTATAAAAAAAAAATTCATTTTATCCGTTCGTTTATTGTTTAATATTATAATAAAAGATAAAATATATCCTAATTAAAACTTTTGAGACAGAGAATAATAAAGTTTTTGGATATCAAGAATTTTCCACCTCTTGATTTTGCCACCACTCCCTCCTTTTAACTCCCGTCACCTTGTCGTAAAAATCCAAAAAAAAAAAAAAAAAATTAATTTAAGATGTTTTTAAAATACCATAAGTTAATTAAAAATAATTAAAAAAAAAAAAGACAAGTGACACGATGCATAATAAAATTTTTATGTTTATTATTATCAAATAGACAACATCTTATTTGAGACTAATTAAGAAATAATTTGAATTGAACTAATTAACTTTCTAACTTCATTCAACAACAAACAAAGTATTTTAAGAAAATAAATATGTTTTATTCAACAAAGCTTTGTGTTTCAAATAGATATATTTCTTATTTAGAAATATAATTCATTAGGGTTTAATTAAGTTCATTGATAATTAGTAATTAAATTAGAGATTATTTTAGTGAAACAAATTTAAAATAGCCGCGCATGTATATATATAGAAGAGAAAAGCCAGAAAATCAAACAAGATTAAATTTAGTGGAGAAAATCTGTTTCGTTATATCAAATACATATTAGACAATATGATGAGTATAAAGTCTAGTTTAACATTAACTAGTTTTGAAATTAATTGGGTTCCAAAGCAAACATTCGCCTCCGCCGGATAAAACAGACTTGCAATGCCAGCGAGGGGGGATAGGGTGAAGCTCATCACTTCATCTCCCATTTAATCGACTCTAAATAACCTCGGCACAAAAAAAAAAATAAATAAATACAAGACGACATGACAAAGACAAATAAACACGTTAATTTTTTTTTTTTTTTTTTTTTTGCGAAAATATATAATGAAATTCCAAAGCCAATAATTCCCACTTTTGGTGACAAAGAGTAAAAGTAAGAAAATCACAAACAACAGAAGAAGAAAACTAAAAGGGAACAAATATTTTCATTGTGTAAGACTGTTCAAAGGAAATAAAAGAGGTTGGAAGAAAATTACTGGTTTGGTGAAAGAGGGGGGAGCAGGCAAAAAGCCAGAGGAAAAAAAAAGGAGTGCAAATATTAAAAGAATAAATAAAAATATAAGACGATGAGCTAACAACTATTATATTATCTGTGAGTTTAAAATGTATCACGTCTGAATGAATAATGATGTGAAAATTTTTAATGGATATTTTGAAATAACGTTTTATCAAGTAATTTCCTCAAAGAGGCGATAAAGCAGTTAAGCTCAGATTCAAATTGATTTAATTTGGCAAAAATTTATTCAACAATCTCTTCCTGGGTTAGAAAAAGAGAGCACACCCAAGTAATTCTCTAGAGAAGCGATACGCAAACTTTACTCTCTCCTGAGTCAAATAAAGTTGTACAACTAAAAAACATGATTTTAATTAATATTTAAATATAATTACTCGGGTCGAAAAAATGTTCGTGTTTTGAGTAAATTTAGCACTCCTGTTTTTTTTTTTTCCCCGAGGGGGCCCAAGCGGGGGAAAAATTTATTTTTTTTTATCTCACCCTGGCATTCTATTGCCTAAATATTGTATAAATTTCTCGACCTGCTTTCGGACGTGATACGCACGAGGCAGGACGAAAACAGGTCTAAATCTTTGGTACGCCTGTTGAAAATTTAGAAGGGAAGAGACTGACATGCAAAGACCAGAAGTACTGTCAGTCCCAGCTAGGGTAGCTCGTGGTCGCCATCCACGTACCCACAAGATGTGGGTCCCTGAGCATAACCTGTTCATCTTTATATTTTGTTCTAATGATATTATGAATGATTTATAGATAAGGATGTAAATGAATTGGAATTAAAAAACTGAAAAATGGACAAAATTATCCCTGAGGCAGGATGAAAACAGGGTCGGTTCGGGTACATGAAGTAATATCTAATTATATAAATCTCCGTTTCGCGGCTTACCTACGCGATATATATAATATCTTAAATATTATATATAATTTCTTATTTATAAAAAAAATCTGATGTGAAAAGTACATTACACAACCTAAGGTAAAAGTCTGTTGTGAGGTTCACTCTAGTTTTTTTTTTTTAACTCTTTTATTTAACTTGTTTTGTCTGCCTGTCTGTTTTGTTAAAAGTTAACTATCACTTCAAATGTTGTCTTTTTATAAGAAAGTCTCGAGCCATTTGTTTTTTTTTTTTTTTAATAAACATTTTATATGTAGATTAGATAATTTTAATTAAATGTGACCTTTATATTGATCTGAAATGAAATATAAGTGAACATAGAGTTATAGATAATAATTTTATAATCAAATTATAAACCAATTAAACTCTGAATGTTAAAATAATGTTTAAATCAAAATCTGAAAATCAGGTGTGTTCAAATTTGCATTTGTGTGTTTAATGTTTAAAAAAAAAAAATTATAATAAATTTTCCAAGCTTACATATTAAAAAAAAAAATATGATTAAAATATATGAAGATGACACGATTAGTGTACGTGTTTATATAAGTCCTTTTAAAAAGCCTGCATCGTCTTTTATTTAATAACCTTAATAAATAAAAAAAAAAAAAAAAAAAACTAGAGGCTCAACGGCCTCAGATTTTTGTTGAGGGATTTTGATTAATTAATTTTATATGAAGAACTGAATAGAAACTCTTAATATTAATTTACCTTGCGATAAAAAATATTGAAACGAACAAGAATCGTTTAAATTAATCTGTTGATAAATTTACTGATAATAAATAAGTATATTTTTAACTGAAACGGCCCATTTAATTGATGCTATCACTGTGACAATTTATATTTATAATTCCGAATTCCCCAATCTTAAAACCATCGGTTAAAAGGGAACACAAGTTTATAGATGTTCGATTATCCGTAATATTTATTTTAAAATGTCAGTTAATTAGAGCATGTAAAATAATCGATTATCACCTGATTCATTTTTTTTTAGAATATTGAATAACGATTTAATAAAAAAAAAACGAATTTCTGATTATCATATTTAATATCAAACAATCGATTGGTTATTTAAAAAAAAAAAATGCAACTCGATGGTTGAAGGAGATCAGAGCTCGATCTACGGGAAAAACTCCAAAAGAATTTGCCTAATGGATTTTATTTATTGAGAAATGGAGAGTGAGAAATAACGAATTCTGAATTTAAAAGATTGTAGAGGTTTTATAACTGTTATTATAATAAATGGTAAATAGTTGACCAAAAATATTGACGGACCAGCCATACAGGACAGTTTCTGTAGTGCGCGGAGGTGATTGGTTATATTGATTATATTTTTATAAACATATCTTCCGAAACGCTTCTTTCACCATATTGTTTTTCTTTAAATAATTTATAACTCTACACTGTTAAAAATTTTCAAGGGATATTCATAAACTAGTTTAGGAACTAAGATGCCGAAAAAAAATAAATTTGAAAAAAAAAATCGTTTAAAAATTGCAGGTTTGAGTTTTTTGTTTTTATTTTAAAATTTTCAATAGCCGCCATTTTTTAATTTTTTTTTTTCAAATTATGATTTTACAATAGTGAGTTCAACTCAATCGGTCAGGTGGTTCAAGAGATATAAAAAAAAATGGTGAACGAAGCGTTCCGGTCATAGGTTCATATGAACTTATTTTTTTTATTTTGATCAATATAGCCTATCCACCTCCTGATTTATTTCCCCGTATTATATAAATCAGAGGCCCACATCTTGTGGGTACGTGGATGGCGACCATGAGCTACCCGAGCTGGGACAGACAGTCCTTCAGTTCTTTGTATGTCTGTCTCTTCCTTCCTCTTTTCAACAGGCGCCAGACCGTACGACGGTCGCAAAAACGCCTGATAGGGTTGAAGGAAAATAGTGAAGTCCTCCGACTCCGAAAAAAGGCGAAGACAGAAGAAGAAGAAGAAGATATAAACAACTTGTGTAAATCCTTAAATATATGAAAACATCTAAGAAATTAGCTATCCTATGTTTTTATTTGCATGATAAACTACTAAGATCATTACAAAGGCAAGGGTTAATCATTTTCTGAGTATACTAGATACTTTAATATTTTAATAATTATATTACTTTTTTTCTTTTTTGTTAGAATATCTTTTTCAAGTTGAAAAAAATGATATACAGTGTAAATTAAAAAAGAAAATCGAGTTTTTATCCACATTCTCAAAGAAAGAAAGCAAAATATAAAAGAGAAAGCTTTGAGAAAATAGAAATAATGGAACTTTGAAAAGGATTATAAATATCCAAAGAACAAACTAACCTGGTTGAAGGTTTAATTTGAAGAAGATGGCAAGAATCAGAGACCGAAAAATTGAAAAGATACTCTTTATTTAAGAAGGAAACTAAAAGAAAATACAAAAAAGAAATAGAATCATAATAATGAATGGAAAAATAGAAGTGAAGAAAGGAAAAAAAAAAAAAACAAATGCATAAATGCACAGGATGTGAGCAGCTGAAAAGTTCGACTGGCGGAAAGATGGGAATCAGGCCACTTGTCTCCAGAAATAACAATGAAATTAGAGAGAGAGAGGAAGAAGTGGAAAAATACTTTATAATTAATACCCAAAAAGGCCGGGGATTAGATAATAGAAGAGGGAAACTTTTTAAAGAAAAAAAAAAAAAGAAAATAATAATTAAAATTCCTAAGCATAAGGAGGAAGAGAAGAAGCAACGTCAAAAATACCGAATTTAATAATTTTATAAGATGAATGATAGAGTATTATAAAATCACATAGCAAACAGAATGACATAAGAATATGAAAAAAAAAAATAAAAGTTCTAAGAATGGAGAAGAAAAGCATACAAAGGGAATACAAGAAGAGAAATTTAAAAATTCAAAGCAAATAAATACTTCTGGAGAAATGGAAAAAAAAAATTAAAAAAAAAAAGAAATAAGAATACATTATCCAGTGCATAATAAAAAAGTACAATAGTAAACTAAAATATCACCGAAGAAATAAAAAGCAAAGTTCAAATAAAAAGTCCTATATAAAATATATTGCTTGTTGCTACTAACTTGTATATAAATAACAACATACTATTTTTTGATGAGTATATAAATTATGTAAAAAAAAAAACTTGTCGGACAGCACACAAATTTCTCGTGAACTAACCTCTAAGAAAACCTAAGTGAAGTTAGTAGCATTTTATATGCAATGAAGTTAGCATCTAACTTTATGGGGATGATATGTTGCCAACTTCATTGCATATCAATCTAAGCTAACTTCACGGGGATGTTTGTATATGTTGCTAACTTTACGGGGATGATTATATATGTTGCTGACTTCACGGGATGATTGTATATGTTGCTAACCTCACGGGGATGATTGTATATATTGCTAACTTCACGGGGTTGATTGTATATGTTTCTAATTTCACGGGGATGATTGTATATGTTGCTAACTTCATTGCATACGCTTGGCCAATGACTCAGGGCTAGAGCATTAGCTTCTGGTAACAAAGGTCAAGGGTGCGCATCCCGTCTCATGCGACAAAAATTTATTTCAATTGGATTAGACGGGGTCTAAATGGACTTCGATGCCGAAAAGACCTTAAATGAAATAAAATAAAAAACTTCATTGCTTACAAAATGCTACTAACTTCATGAAGTTGTTCCTTAGGGGAATCGGAGCAAACAGTAATTGAAAACGACTGTAGAAAAAGTAGTCGAAAAGTATTTAGATTTTTAATAAATAATTAATACAAAATGTGGTCTATAATTAAAAACTCCCATAATAGAAACGTTGTATTTTATACATAACCACAGTTTGCCCAAAATAACAAAGTTTATAAAAAATTAAAATTTTTCTCTGGATCTTTGTTTATGGTAAAAATAAAAAAATTTACAAATTAGATACTTGTAAAATGTTTCTTTAAAGATCGTGAAAGAAATATCAATATTTTTAACAATTGATATTTTCTCGTGACGATTTTTGAAATTCACATCCTTTCTAGAGAGAATAATTACTTATAAAGTACAAACGAGATCCATTCCTTTTGTAATGGTATTTATTTTTTATATATTCAAGCAAGTGTCGTCGTTATTTATGCATCAGTTAATAGAAGTACTTGTATATCTCAATGAATGAAGGATAAGAAAGTTTATTTTTCTTTCTCAATGTATGTACATTAGTTAATGTCTAACGCTCAAGCAAGTGTTCTCATTATTTATGCATCAGTTAATAGAAGTTTATTAAGCACTATATATATGCATCGGTAGATAAAAGTGTTTGTAAAATTTAATTGTATAATGTAAAAAAATTTAGTAGGCTGCAAGTTTTATTAGTTCATTTTTTATTGGTAGCCTAGATATAAGCTTTATGATTGGCTAGAGCTGGAACTTGACACCATCTCTTTGCAATAATAATCAAACAGCTTTAGGTCCAATCACACACATAGACATACGTATATATGCATTTTTGGAGTACTGAACTTGAAAATAAATAGTATATATTTTCAAGTTTAATATAAAATTTATATATATATAATTTGATATTAAATTTTTCATAATCTTACTATTATTATATATAATAATGATGGAAAGTATAATGAACTTAACAACAACTATCTAATGGCAAATTTGTTTGTTAACGAAATACTTGCTAAAAATAAAATCGATGATTCATAGATGGCGCCGATTTACGAATGCTTCCACATCAGTAAAGAGTACTTCAAACGATTTCCACGAAAAATTTCACTGATATACTTTTTAAAAAGTATCTAAAAATAGTTAATTTATGAATTTTAAACAAAATCGTTGGAGCGAATTTTGAGAAAATCGAAAAAAAAAACTGAAAAATTACATCAGTAAAGTACTAGTACTTTTTGGCCGATTTTGTTCAAAAGCTTATTTTCACCACTTGGGAGGGTGCCTAACTTAAATATAAAATTTCAACCTCGTAGCTCTTTTAGTTCCTGAGATACTTTGTTCACAGACACACACACAGACTATGTAGCGAAACTTTTTTGGATTCAGGGGACCTTAAAACGTGAAGATCCATCATATATAGGGTTAGAGAAAGTAAAAATAATTCAGCTTTATATTTAAAAGAATAATTACTAAAGTGTGGAATGATATTTTAAATATGAATTTGACTCAATCGAAACCAGGAAGTTAAATATAAATTTTGATACAAGTGTCAGTCATAAAATTCTATTTGTTAACATGATCTAAAGGAATCCCTCAAAAGATGAAGATAAAAGGGAGGTGATTTTTTTTTTCGTTTGTGCTTAAAAGTTGATACTTTCCGGTCCGATTCCATAACCAAAAATAAACTTCCTTTCTTGTCATGTAGCTTTAGTTTTTCTCATTTATTAAAAAAATCTGGTGTGATTGGTCGCACAGCACAACATCTTACTATATTTAGTTTCCCATAGCACCTTACATCAGTAAAGTGTACTTCAAACAATTTTCAGGGCCGATATACATTTTAAAGAGGATCTAAAAAATAATCGATTTATGAATTTTATTCAAAATCTTTAAAGCCAATTTTGAGAAAATCGAAACAACAGATAAAAACATCAGTAAAGTATACTTCAAACAATTTTCACAAAAATTTTACAGATATACTTTTTAAAGAGCATGTAAAAAAAATAATTGATTTTTGATTTTTAATTAAAATCGTTGAGCTGATTTTGAAAAATTCGAAAAACAAAACTGAAAAAGTACTTCAGTTAAGTAGTAGTACTTTTTGACCGATTTTGTTCAAAGCTTATTTTGAGTGTCCGGAGGAAAACTAACTTAAATATAAAATTCCAATCCCGTAGCTCAATTCATGCTTAAAACCGTTACACACACAGAACGTTATTTATGAATTAGTCTATATTGGGGTCCAGGCATTCTTATTTGCCATCTGGTATCCAAATGGCTTAAATAAAATCATCGGACTTCCTGGGGTCCGAACCCACGACGTTTGGTATACGAGGTTAGCACGCTAACCTCTACACCAAGCCCCGAGGGCCCACAGAACAATTTGCGGGACCCACTTTTTTGGACTCAGGGGACCTCAAAACATGTATATCCATCAAAATCTCGTCATCGAATTTTGGATATGATCGCAATACTTTCTCTCTAAATAGTACATATATAGGCAAGAGAAAGTAAAAAATTTGCATATTCAACTAAAGTAGTTTTTATTTTTAATAGGAGAATTAAATTCACAAGGTTTTCTGTTTCAATAATATATATTATTTATTATAATATAGATTGAACCAGAAAACCTTGTGAATTTAATTCTCCTATTAAAGCATAATGTTTCAACTAGAGCCAACGGTTACCAGTTTAAAATTAGTTTTTATTTATAATTAATTCCCTTTCAAAAAAAAAAAAGAAAAATAGTTTTATTTAATATTTATTTTAACTTACTTCATATTAAAAAACTTGATTCAGTTTATCCAAGATATTAATTAAAAGATAAATTTAAAAAAATTTGATTTACTAGTGAGTTTTTTTTTTTTTTTTTTTTAAGAATAAAGTCAAGAAAGAGTGAGGAAAAAGTTCTTTATGACTTAATAAAATGTTCTTGTAATATATATATTTTAGACCAGATGGGCGTTAGTCATATCTTTGACTGCTTATATTTACATGAATGAAGAACACTAAAGGGCAGGTCGTCTGATTTAAACCACCTTTTCTTTATTTATATTTCCGAAGCTAATAAAACTATGCATACAAATTTTTTTTAAATAACAAATGCAGATTTTAATCTAGCAAAGATTTTAAGTAGATAACATTTGTGTGTTAAGTTGAGAATCGATTGAATTTTTGAAAAATTTATTTTTCTTTTAGAAAATTTGACAAGAGTGTCAGACAATTTTTTTATAGGGGCTTCTCTATTCAGAGACAAACATACAGGCCAATTTTTTTCAAATTCAAAGGACATAAATCAAGTATAAAAAATTTAATAAGAATTCAATACTACTTACTCTACTTTATAACTGGGACAAGGCATTAATGGAGAGAGTAAAAGTTTTTTTTATTTTCTATCATTTACTATTTTTAGTTTATATGATATATTAATATTTTTATGTTAAAATAATAAATAATTTGCATTTTTATTTTTATCAAAGGTGAGGTGATTTTAGTATATTGATTAATGCATCAATTTCCTAATGACCAATGTTAAGTATATTAAAGGTTGAAATATTAATGAAAGAGGAGAGATTGCTAGGTTTTTTTTTGTGATTGCATTTGCCAGGAGCAGGGATGCTGGGGCGAGGTGATTCGCGAAAATCTTTGCTAAAGTTGGCGAAGACGGCGCCCTGGCGCTGACCCTGCGTGACCTACACGTCCCTATCGCCTGGCACAGATGCAAATTTCATAAATTTCATTCACTCTTATCTTACGGGAAATATAATTTAAAAAAATCACTTAAGAATAAAAAAAGAAAAGAAAGAAAATTCTCAGTAAATAATCAATACAATTTTAATATAATAGGCTTCTCTTGACATTTCTTTGTATTATTATTTTTTTTGTTATTAAGTAGGTAAGGCCATTATTTTGTAATATTACAAATATTGAATTATTATTCTTATACATTAATTGCTCATTAAAAATTATATTATCATTGAAATAAAAATTGATTTATTAATAAAAATATAGTATATTATTATAAGATATAAATAAAACAAAATATATAAATAGATTTAATCTAAAAATAGGAGACGATAAATCTCAAAACTATTATTGGAATTACTAAGCGTATCAAAATAAACTAACTAATGAAAATCAAATATGAAAAATCGAAATTTCATTTATTTATTCATCCGAAATTGAGTTCTGTTATAAATAATTCACTGTTAAAAATTTTCAAGGGATTTTCATAAACAAAAGTTCATATATTAAAAAATTAACTTTCATAAACCAATTTATTAAAAGTTTCATAAACGGGTTTATGAAAAATTTTATACACTAGTTAAAAAATAAGCGCTTCTCGAGAGGTTTGAACTCGAGCCAAGCTCTTCCCTTCATATGTTTGACGCCTATACCAACTCGACTACTTAGTTTGTTAAGTATACCATACTTTTTAAGCTACTTAAATTTGATTCATATTTGGTTTACTTAATAAAACAGTTTATGAATTTTATTTCATAAACTGAGTATATTAAAATTCAAGCACCAGAGTTTATGAAAAACTATTGAAAAAACATTTTTTTTTACAGTGTTTTAATAATACACCACTCTAAAATCTCTGTTTTAAATACACGAGAAAAAAAAAGAATTAGTTCAAATATTTAGATTTATTTAAATTTAAACAAGTTGAAAATGCAAGCTTTATTAAATCGAACTTAGAAGAATTCACTAGAGACTCACGATTAAATCTTTCAAATTCTTTATATCTTTTTTTCGTTTGTAAATAAAATATTGTCTTCTATCAAGTTAAGACATTCTAGTCCTTCTCTAAAAAGAAATTAAATTACATGACAAAAAAAAAGGGAACTAAGATGAATGATAAAGTACATTTTTCCATATCAATAATACTTGACCATATTTTACAGTTTGTATAATAAATTTGAATAGCGATAAGATAAAGCCAGCCAAACTTCTCAATCCTTAAGTCCCAAAAAACAAATTTTTCAATATTGATTTTTTTATTTTAAATTTTCAGTGGCCATATATTATTAACGATTCGGTTAAAAAACATATAACTTATTGATTTTTTCTTAAAATATCCATCAAAATCTCGACATCGAATTTTTGACATGATCGCAATACTTTCTCTCTATAAGAGAAGTAAGAGAAAGTAAAAAGGAAAAATATTTCTTAAGGGACAGGGGGAAGCTCGGGTAACTCGTGGTCGCCATCCACGTACTCATAAAATATGAGCCCCTGAGTATCAGGCCTATACTTAAATTTATTCTCAAGAAGATTGAATTTTCAGATTATTTAAAAAAAAATCTGATGTGACTGGTCGCACAGCACACAACTTTCTATTACTCTTAGGCAAGAGAAAGTTGAGTACTGTGTTTGTCACACCAGATTTTTTTGTGTCGAGATATTAAATATATCTACATTATATATATATATTTAGTTTTCCAAAGCACCTTGACCATTTCTCCTTATGAAGTACAAGAGTAAAGTGGTCTTGAAAAGATTTCAAGGGCAAAATGAGAATAAACATTTTAAAGATCATCTAAAAAAAAATAATTGATTTTTGAATTTTAAACAAAATCGTTGGAGCGAATATTGAGAAAATCGAAAAAAACTGGAAAAAGTACATCAGTAAAGTTTACTTCATTTTTCGCCGATTTTATTTAAAAGCTTTTTTTCGCGTCACAAGAACGAACCTAACTTGAATATAAAATTTCCTCATCGTAGCTTATTTACTTCTTGTTTTATTTTGAACACACAGATAAACCGTTGAGCCAGGGGGCCTAAAAACGTGTATTTCCATCAAAATTTCTACAAATTTTTTACAGCAATGCAATACTTTCTGCCTAAATATCAAAGTAAGAGAAATTAAAAAGTAAAGGAAGCAGAGGCAACCAAGAAAGAAAATTCTCTGAATGCTTTATCAATCAGCTGGAGACGTTTCGGCCCATTTATTATGAACCATCCTCAGTCATTTCTAAAATATAATTTATAAAGTTTTTTTTTTACTTAATAAATATATTTTTAACAAATACATAAATTGTATATATTTTAGAATGGACTGAAGATGGTTCATAATAAATGGACGGAAACGTATTCAGCTGATTGGTAAAGCACTCAGAGATTTTTCTTTCTTGCCTCCCTCTGCTTCCATACTTCCTTTACTAAAGAAACTAAAAGTATTTAATTTTCAGTCATCAACATTTCCTAAAAGAATCAAGTTTTACAGATTTTTGGTAAATAGTCTTATAATAATAATACATTTTTATTTCTTTTGCAAAATTTTTTTTTTAAATCAATGTCGCCCAATTGATAACCACTTGTTTAAAGGCATTGATAGTAAAAAAAAAAAATGTTTTATGATATTAATAAATAAAATCCTCATATAAAATTCCTATTTTTTTTTTATTCATGTAAATTTCATATAAGTTATCCAGCTATGAAATTTGTTCTCTCTTCTATCTGAATTAAGGTTATTTAAAATGATTTTGAAAAGTGTATTTTTTTTTTTCTTGCAAAGGAATGAGAGAAGCGCAATGGAAGATGATTTGCCGGCTAATGAGATTTTTTTCATTCGTTTCTTTCTTTTTATCCGCCTAGGATAGTTCACATTTAAGTTCTCAACGTTAAAATTCAATAAAATACAACCCCCTCCCTTCCCTAATGACTCCCTGAAATATGCCAAATAAAAAATTTAGAGCCAACGTATAAGTAGTTGCCTACTTTAAGGCGCTTCTAACTTTATTATCTGCGCGCTCTTTTGTTCATTTGAACTTTCTAGTATGATATATTTTCTAAATTCTTATTTAATAAACTAAATTCATTTTTATCAAAGATTTATCTCGAGCCTTTTTATTATTATTATTATTTTTTTTTTTTATTATTAAGAAAATTTAAAATCAAATTTCAATATTATCGCCGACAAAGAAAAAGATTTAAATTGAGAATGACAAATTAATTTTGAAAATAATAGAAAAATATTTATTTCTTCAAATCTATATTCAGATCAAAACAAGAATCTTGACGATGGCTCTAACCAAAACATTCTCTCCCCACTGACACGCAAATTTACGATTGGCTGACCTTGATCAAAGAGAGAGAAAGCGTGAATATTTCTTCCCTAGTGTGATCTGAACTGGGATGTCTGGTATTGAACCGAGTATAATTTTATGACGCAAAATTTAGGAGAAAGACTGGCAAAAAAGGAATCGAAAATAATACAAGTCTCAGGCAACTCGTGGTTAGTGGGGGACTAGATATATAAAAAAAAAAAAACAATGTAAAATTTCGTAAAAAGAATATATTTACCATTTGAATTTAAAAGAGCACGGATTAGATGAAATGATCAAGAAAAATTGGAAGCATTTTGAAGGTTTTGCTGGCCTCAATTCGTGTGCAAATCACATTCAAGAATAAATGTAATAAAGTTAAATGATGTATAATATACCAAACTCTTGTATTAATTTAAATTTAATTCACAGCTTTTAGCAAAAATCAGCCTTATTTTCAGAAACAAAACAAAAATTTATAATCAAAATAATTCAGTTTTTGATTTTGGAATTGGGTTGTAAAAATAAAATATTAACGCAACACCATTTTATTCTAAGATTCATCCTTAAAATTCGCGATAAATTTCAAGAAACTTTAATATTATTAGTAAAGCGTGGTATTATACAGTGACAGTATGGCGAAAAAATACATTAGTAAAGTACAAGTATTCTTTAATCGATTTTATTGAAAATTCTCAAGACTCTTGAGACATGGGTATTTAGATTAAATATAAAATTTCAGTATCGAGAGTTTTTTTCGTTTTTGAGTAATTCAGTTAAGATACATTTTTTGATATTTCACTTGAAATTTATGAAATTTATTGTGAAAAAATCCTATATTCTAAGAAGATTGATTTTTGTTAAAATATCACAATATTTACCAAAATTTCTATGAAAGAGATTTTATTGCTTATTTTGTTAAAATTCTTGTTTTATTGCTTTTCTGAAAATTGTTATTAAAATAGAGGATTTCCTTATTAGCTTGAAATTTAGTTGTTTTCACAATAAATTTAATGAATTTCAAGTGAAATATCAAAAAATGTGTTTTAACGGAATAACTCAAAAACTAAAAATCTCTCAACACTCAAATTTTATATAATACTTAAGCTAAATACCCATGTCGCAGGCGTCTTGAGGATTTTCAATAAAATCGACTAAAGAATAACTAGTAATGTACTTTTTTTCAATTTTTGCAAAATTACTCTATTTTGATAAATTCACCTAGCTCAATAAATATCAAAATATTAATATCTAAAAAATAAATTCTATATATATATATATATATATATATATATATATATAAATATATGAACCCTGTTATTCAATGGTGTGTCAAAGACCAAATATCGAGTTTTGAGAAAATCAACATTAAAAGTTTTTCTGATTTAAATTGTTTTTATTAGATTATATATCATTTTTTTTGTCAATTGTGCAAGTAAATACTGTAATTATGGCAGATATTCATAAATTATCTCTAAAAATAGTGACTAATTTAGAGAAAAAAAATAAAATATAAAAAATTATTTTTACAAAATTCTCTATGTGCGATATATATTTGTAAAAAATGCTTTAAAGTCCCTTTGACCCATGATTGAAAAATTCTCTAAGTCCAATTATATTTGCAAAAATGCTTCAAAGTCTCTTTATATTTAATACTAGTAGCATAGAAACTTTTTATCAAAATCACATTCATCAATTTTAAATAGTATTAATATTTTAAAATTAAATACAAAGTGATAACAAAATTTTCTCATCAATTAATTTCTGAATAAATAGCTTGGAAACAGTAAATCAAAGTTATAATAATGAAATAGACTTAATATTAATACCACTTCAACCTAACCTAACCTAATATTATTTATTTTGTTGTCTTTTCGAAATCGCACTGATCCTCATCCTCATCTTCATTTTCATTATCAGGAATAATATCAAAAAAATTAAATTTTGACGTCTACGAATTCAGAGAAAATTTTCTCATTTTTCAAAAAAAATATATATAATATTATTTGGAAAATAACTTTTTATTGGTTGTTAAAATCACACTGGTTAAAACTCAATTAAACGATATTAATTTATTGTTAATTGGAAAATTATATATATATATAGTTCATAGAAAAAGATAGAAAACATAATAGAATTAGGCTAAAAGAAAGTAAAAAATGAATTATAATATAACTGTTGATAATTTTTGTAGGCTATGAAATACTTGTATTAAATTTCAACAAATGGAATATAGTAATAGTGTATTGAATATATAAATTTGAAATAAATAAAATTAACATTTTCTTGAGTTTATATTAAATACCTCTAAACAATAGCGATGCCGGTGTTCATAATTGAAAATACTTAGGGCACAAACGCAACAATATATCTCAAGCGTATAGTTGTTTACTATGTCTTGCACTTGACGCATAAATGAAAAATTGTTCTTTTCAAATTAAGTATTACGAAACAACATGTTAAGTACATAAATCATTATTGAAAAATGTAAAATCCTGCATTGAAATATTGTAAAAATAATTTTATGCTTTTACACTTAAAAATAAATTCATCAGGACCTACGATCAGTCAAATAATTTTATTTTAATGCGGATAGATAATTTGCACAAGAGTTAACAAAATTAAAAAAATAGTAAGATACATACAAAAAAGATGTCAAATTGTCGGGTTTGTTGACATGGTGGCGTTAGAGCCTGAAGGAGATGTAGGAAGGGAGGTAATTAGTGGACTGTATAAATATGTTTACTCCTCCAAGCAATCGTGCGACCCTACATTTTGGCGCCAGCAACGTTTTTACCAATTTATATTTACTTGGAAAACTCTCTTTACTGTTCCGAGGACGAATGAATTAAATCAACAAACCCGACAATTTGACATCTTTTTTGTATGCGGTTCTTAATATTTTTTAATTTTGTTAACTCTTGGTGTAAATTATCTATCCATTACAATAAAATAGTTTGTCTGATCGTAGGTCCCGTTGAAGAGTGCGGTCGGCACTCGAAACATCGACAAAAAATAAAAAAAATTTATTTTATCAAACTTAGTTTGATTTAAAAAAGCTTTTTAAATTAAAAAAATAAGTATTCTTGGGGTTAATAAATTACAAATTTATTATAATTAAGCCTTTTAAATATACTATCACTTAAATTCCATGAAATATTTTTTTATCGACCTTCAAAAATTAGATTTTATTTCCTAATATCAAGACGAGTTCAGAAAGTCATTCCATACACACACACACACACACATACCTTGGTTTAAGCTCCTTTATATTTTTTTTTTTTTTTTATATTTTGATAAAAAATTCAAAAGCTTATTGTCTTGTTTGTTCTATAAATCACAATCAATTTGATTTTATAATCCTACAAATTAATAATTCCAAAAATAGTTTTTAATCCCGGGCTTTACTTGACCTACATTTCGCTTTTGTTTAATAAAGACAGTTATATATATTCACGTCCGTCTAAATTCCCCATTTATATTCATTTATTTTTTATTATTGCACAAAGTTACTCTTCATTAACGATATAAATATAAATAAATTAGATGTCTGCTTGTTGTAGATGAGACTCATTTTCAATGTCAAAAGCCAAATTAAGCAAGTCAATTCGTCATTCGGCCTCTAACCTCTCATGGCTGTCTGTTCCTTCATTAAAATATCAACTCGGTTAAATAAACGTTGGAAAATTTTAAATTCATTTATTCATTAAGCTTTGAATGCCTTTAGAATTAAAATTTTAACTCTTGCTAGTTATCAATTTTCTTTTTTTTAATGATACTTTTTTATTGTATATATTTCTAAAAGAGAGCCGCACGCACACAACTGTCTCTTATCTACAAGTTGTGTAGTGTGCTATCACACAAAATCTTTTTGTTTCGAGATATATTCCTAGTATATTAAAACCCGAGAGGCAAAATTTATATTAGGCCTATAGAAAAATATTTATATTTCTTCTATCTTTCCTATCAAGTAATAGCAGACTTCAAACTTGACAGCAAAATGAAAATAAAAATTATAAAAAATATTCATAAGAGTGTAGAGAATGAGAGACGCAGCTAGATTTTTTTCTTCATTTATTTAATTCACACAGCTGACGTTTCGGTTTCGTTGAAGATGGTCCAAATACAGAACCGAAATGTCAGCTGTGGGAATTAAATAAATAAAGTAAAAATATAGCTGCTTCTTTCATTCTCTACCCTATTATGAATATAACTTCACAGCTATAAATTGCGTTTTGATTCAAAAAAATACGTAATTTATGAATTTTAATCAAAAGCCGATTTTGGGAAAATCGATCAAAAACTTCATAAATCAGTAAAGTATTAGTACCTCTCTGGCCGGTTTTATTCAAAAGCTTTGAGTAGCATGCTAGGGAGGTGCCCAACTTAAATATACCACTTGAGTCTATTTTTTACTTTATTTTTTTGTCTTGTGGCTTAGCCATCCAGCCAGTTTTCTGAATACATATACCACTTGAGTCTTATGTTTGTTAGTTGTTGAAATATTTTGCTCACATCACGGACAGATCATCCCAATCTTTTGAACATGTATTTCCATTAAAATCTCGACATAGAATTTTTGATGCAATTACAAACATACATGGTGAGATAAAATAAGCCCAAATCTACATATAGAATTGATTTATATTCCAATATTTCATTTTTTATTTATTAAATGGAGATTACGTTGACCCCTTCTCCCGCCTAATAATTAAGAAAATATTTTTTTTTTTACTCGGAAGAAGCCGAAATCCAGGCTTAAAATACCCTCATTTCCTTTAAAAAAATTATACGCCCTTTTGGTTACCTCAAGCGTATCGAGTACACAAGGCAGAAACTTAACTCCACCGGAACGGGTATTAAAGCTATTAAACAGACATTCCATTTTACTGGGTAATGGGGGTTGGTTAGGTAGACTCTAAAAAAGTAATGGATAAGATAAAGTTCATCACAACACTTGGTCACATTTAGCTAGGACAATTTTGCACTTTATAAATACAATTTGGATTTTATTTTTATTAATTTACAATTAAATTTTCTACATCTCTTTAAATGAAGGTCTCTGTTTCCAGAAATAATTTTAAATTCTCAAATCTCTCATATATTAATATTTTAAAATTAATTTATAGTTATTCGGAAATAATTACGTGCCATTTACTAAATATTAATTTTTTGTTTTAAAATATAATAATTCCAATAAAATGTTTGAAAACTTCACAGACAACTTCTACATATGAATATTTTTTATACGTGATTAAATAGGACAATTTTAGTTAAATATAAATTAACAACTGTTCGTATTTCAAATTATTCAAAAGTTAAAGTTATAAAATTATATTTATTTATAAATTATTTTAATGAGTGTGTGTGCGCGTATTTGTATTTCGAATTTTAACTTAGAGGTAGATCTCACTGGGTTTATTTGAAACAAAATGTAATTTGCACATTTAATCAAGAAATTATGGTTTAATTAATAAAAACATTTAGAATTCAATTGTGGTCTAAGAAATAAAATAGATTAATGATGCACTCTCTTCGCTGAGAGCCCCTCTTCAAACTCTAGATATCCTCCCTATCATAGAATTTATAGCTTAAATAAAAAGGACAGATAAAAAGAACTAGAGATAGGATTAGTTCGTTAGCTAGAAATAAATGATGGAGGATCTAGGAAATGTGTAACTTTAGGGGGTGTAGATAGGAAATTCAAATAATAATTATGCTTCAGGATGGAACATTAAACGTTTGAAATCCCGAAAATACTGAAACATTTTAAGGTGTGCGTCTCGAAAAGCCGTTAGAACATGATTGACTACCGAGTTACTCTAGGCGGCAAGAGATGGAGTTAGTTTTTCCCATAGGAATACAAGGGATTTATTCCATTTCATTTTAAAAATTCCAGCTAATTAATTAAAGGCAAAAAGTTAATTATTTTTTACCACAATGATTACTAATTTAATTATCTATAAGATATAGAGAGAATTTTTTTTTAAATATCTTTTATTTAATGCGATTAATCTAAAAAAAAATTTAAATTTTTCGAAAATCAAAAAAAAAAGCTTCTATAAGTTGTAGACATTTTAAATAGCTTTAATTAAAAAAAAATTAAGGTCGATAGCTTCAAAATTGTGGCCCCTGGAATCTCCCAAAATTAGCACCCCGAGACGCGCACCTCAAAGTATTTTTTTAATACCTGAAAAGGAAATTTTAAATCGATAAGGAATGAAATTTAGAAAATTATTATTGTATAAAATTTTATTTATTTCATTTCATCAAGTGTTTTCTTTTACACTCCCACTGATTGTTAAGATTATTTTTTTTTTTTTTTGCAACAAGCAGAAAGAATATATAAAAAATTAAAAAAAAAGCTTATTCTATTTGATTTGTGAATTTTACTTTTTTTTCTTGTGGGAGTGTGATAAATTGTAAAATGAAACTCGATATTGAAACTAAATTTGATATACGTCTTATGTCTTATAACATTGATGGGACGTCCGGTTTACAAATAAGAAGAAGAGAGAGATAGATAGATTTTCCCATGGCGCTCCTTAATCAAATCAAAATATTTAACATTCTAGTAAAAAATAAATTTAGAGTTGATCAAAATATCGAATCGGAGTCTGAAAAAAAAAATGTTTTGTAGTTCGCCTTTTTCTCAAAACCTCAAATAAATAACTATTTATTTATTTAATGTTTTTAATGGTTTTAAAAATAAAAATTTGGGCTCAAAAAATTGGTTATTTTTGAAAAATTAGATAAATTTTAAACTTCAAATAAAAGAAAGTAAGAAAGAAAATGTTTTAATTTTTCATTAAACGTTAAGCGGCTTGATATTGTTTTATAAACATATCACGTTTTCTATTCTATTGGATTTAGCTTAGCATCTCTATTCACCTCGCCTCCTCACAAATTAAAATCGATAATCAAAAATTTAAGATTTATTTATTTTCTATAGCAAAAGAAGAAAAAGGAATTTTTGAAAATAGAATTTAGAACGTCTCTTTTTTATTCATATCCTTTTATTGTTGGCCTCTCAGAGTTTATTGGAATTTTACTCTCATTTCTATTCTATTTTTGATTCTTTATTGTTTTCCCTTCGGGAACTATCAGTAAAAAGGGAGATGCCGAAAAAGAGCAACTACTTTGCTTAGATTGCTTTCAAAAAAGGGGATTCTATGCTTCCTTCATTACAAAGCACCTGCTCCCCCTTTTTTTTCAAACAAGAAAATCTCGGATTCAAACGATAAAATTTTTTTTATTCTTTCTTCTACTGATTTAAAATAGATTTCTTACAATGGGAATTCATTTTCTAAAAGAGATCTATTTTTTTCTAATGACAAAATAATATTTTACTTTTACTAAAAGAAAAATTCGACGCCATTATTAAACGTTACTTAAAATCATATGCAGGTCTATTCTCTAAAAAACAGGCGTTAAAATTGAAAATAAACAAATGGGTGTTAAAAAGTAATGTAAAAACAATCAGCGTTAAAAAATGCTATTCAAAATCCCTTCCTTGCCTCCAATAGCTATTCTGTAAACAAAAACTTTAAAGCCAAAGCGTTAACATTTAGTAAATAGTGTTAAAAATTAATGCCATGTCTAGGGAGTGCCTTTAATATTTTAACGTCGTGTTTAAAATAAAAATGGAGTCTTTAACCTAAAAAGTAAGGTTATGATTTTGATAGCTTTAAAATAAAAGCAACATGTTAACGTCGCTGTTAAACTTTGTTTAGAGAATAGCATTTTTTTAAAGCTGATTGTTTCTACATTACTTTTTAACACCCATTTGTTTATTTTAAATTTTAACGCCTGTTTTTAGAGAATAGACCTGATAGTTGGTCAAAATTGCCAAAAATGATGTGAATTAGACAAAAAATTAATTTAGATTAAAAGATAATAAAATTTCCTGTTTCGATTCTTGGGTAATACCCTCTTCAGAGATGGATTTGTCAGTATTTTATATTATCAATAATGTCAAATTTTAATAAAAGAGCTTCTTTTTTAAGCCCTTTTATTAAAATTTGACACAGTGAAAAACTAACATCTAGAAAGCCGTTGCTGTTTAATGGCTTTCTAGTTGATTCGTTACAAAAGACTCAGACAAAAAGTCTCTATCTTATATAGGCTTACAGACATTTTCTTTTGATTTACACCATGGGAAAGAAATTGTTAAATTACCATTTGTATAAAATACAATGCT